>JABUQX010034574.1:37500-53874 GCA_015478945.1 Trachelipus rathkii | reverse complement strand
AGATGTCTGTTGCACGATGGGTGGTTGTTTTCAAATGGTTAATTTGATGGGAGTAGTTGCATAGATCGTCTAAAATATAGTTAAGAAACTTCACCTGCAATTTTATTTCTATAGTTTACCCACACAGATTAAAGATGTGTTTGGGAATTTAACGGCTACCCTTTCTCCACCTTTTTTAAATAGTGACAGAAGAATTTATGTTAGCGAGAAGTGTATGCCACGAGAATTGCTCCACTCAATGTTGTTTTTTATATCGTTGAAGTCGGTGTTCCCTGGTGGTTAATTTGTCTCCTTCAACATAACAGTGCCAGGTCATCGACAGTTTCTGGAATGCAGTCGACAACATCTTTGAATCCAATAGAAAAGAGCAAGAAACTGAGAACACTGTCTTGGGGTACTTCATGTAAGATGAATGATTTGGAGGGAAGGGAAAAATGGCTCACCCGAAAGGTACTGTTCTATATCAAGCTTTGAATAAAGGATTGAAACCGGTCACAAAAGTCAAAAGAGTGGATGTTTATGAGGATCCTAGTTCACGTGGTATTACTGATCTTCCCTGGGTTAAAGAACACTCCTAGAACCATTTCACATTCCTGATGTAATGGTTTATCCTAAGAGGCTTAGCGGTTGAAAGTTATTTGTGGAAGTCAAATTGGAATTTAGAGAAAGCGTGAAGACTCTCCAGGATGGAAAATAGGTGACCTGCTACTATCTTTTTTATTTCAGTAGCTTGCACGTATGGCAAGTAAGGGATATCGTTCTCCTGTTTTCTGCCTGATGAGGGTTCTTTCCCGGCTTGGGAATCGGAACCTTATACGCAGTTGACCAGATGGAGGTGGAAGATACCTACAATCCAGATTCTATTAAAAAGATCTAGAAGGAATACAGAAGCCGAAGGAAGAAGGCAAGATGACATATCATTGCATTAGAATGCAATATAGACCAAGAGCTCCCTCCTTTCAGGCTACTAAGGCTGTTTGATACTAGTAAAAAGATGATTGTATGAGAAATCCTCTCCATTCTAATTAGTTTGTAAGACTATTATTTAGATATGTTGAAAAAGCTCAGGATAGATAGATGTGCTACATAGGCCAGCAAAGCTGAAACCTAAGGCAAAAAAACAGGGATTGGGGAGGAGGTGGTGTCCAGTATATCTGGACCATAGCAAAGTTCCATGGGTGAATTTGATTGAATCTAAGAGATATTTTCTTAATTATTTTCCAGTCACTAGAGTTGAGGAACTGACATAGGAAGAGTAATTTCAGAGTGCTACTTTCTAACTCTTCGATTAATTCTGCAAGATATAGAGATTGCAACCTTGTGTGTGCGTATATATATATATATATATATATATATATATATATATATATATATATATATATATATATATATATATATATATATATATATATATATATATATATATATATATATATTTTAGGGTGTGTAAAAAAAAAACGAAAACTAAGATGAGAACGGATGTCAGTATCGTCTGATACTATATGCAAATTTCAAAGTTGTGCGACGCCAGCTACCCCTCGCACAGCATCCCCCCCGTTAAAAAATTAGAAAAATATCAACAATACGTCTTCTTTTCAGCTTATTGTATAAGGTATAAGACATATTCTTACATACGCTCACATCAAAGACATACACACAAATACCCTTCACAAACCCTTATCCCCTCAAATTTAAGGCAAAATGAAAAAGAAATCAACAATACCTATAAATTTCATCCCTTTATTTTTAATTTAGACTATATATATATATATATATATATATATATATATATATATATATATATATATATATATATATATATATATATATATATATATATATATATATTAAAATATATAAATATATATATATATATATATATATATATATATATATATATATATATATATATATATATATATATATATATATTATTTATTGATATATATATATATATTATATATATATATATATATATATATATATATATATATATATATATATATATTATATATATATATATATATATATGTAATATTTTTAATTAAATATATATATATATATATATATATATATATACCTGTTAGGTATGGTGATAAATAAAATATAAAAGAAAAGTTAACATAGAAATTTTCAAAAATAAGCGAAAAAATTAGCGAGCTTTTTACATTTAAATTTTAATAAATCTAAACAGTTATTGGGACCAGTGTTTTTTTTTCTTTTTTTTTTGCGGAATTCCTTTTCTTTTCTGGACTGTATTACACTCAAAATATACTCATGTTTATTTTCATATCCAATTCTTTCTTATGACGCTTGTGTAACTACATTTACTGCATGCTCAACACCCTGCCTCTGACATGGAAACAAAACAGTGTTTATTGGCATATTTACAAATTGTTTTATTTTGCCAATTGTTAAATTCTTTAAAACGGGTGGCTGGATAATTGTTTCCTTTTCCCAATTAATCATGTTTGAATAATCATCTGCATTAAAATTTATTGTTCTATGGAGTTCAAAAACTCTTGCGTTGGAATTTCTTGCTCTTGCTTGAATAATTCGTTGAATACCTAAACTCTTATCACCTTTCTTGCGTCCGCCAACATTGCAAGTAATACATTCTCAGGATGAGCAAAGGACGAGTTGTTTCTTAGTACACGCTCCATAATCATAGCATGTTATTTGTCCACGTCTTTAAGTGGGTATATCAGGTACCATAAATTACGTGCACCACCAGTTACCGTGGATGTAACTTTATCCAAAACCACCCTGGTGGGTAAATTTTCATTATTATATTTACTAGATTTTGAAGATCTTTGCTTGGAAGTTTTATGGAAACGTATAACTGTAAGATCCTGCTTGCTTTTGTTTGCCATCTCGCATGATGAAAGGTGTCTGAAGATTTCTTGGCTAATGATGGCAATATATTCCCTGATTTTATACTAATACACATTTCATACAAATATTTTTGGTCAGTTCTAAATTGCTTGACGATATCTTCGGGGAACTTTTCAAGGTTTCTCCTTACAAGTTCAAAATCAATTATCTCCAGCTTATTTAAATCTCTTTCAATTTTATTTCCAATGGTACCCTTAAAAGTTTTTAGTTCTGATGTTTGTTCATCGATTGCCTCGAATATGTATCTGAATGGAAGTTCATTTGGATGTAAGAGGCAAATTAACCACTGTATGGGTCTTTTCATATATATTTCCATTATTCTCAAAACCACCAATTTTTCCAGTGTTAACTGGAGTCTTATTTCAAAGAACGGCTTTAAGGAAAATCTCGCCATTAGAATCAGTTAAGAAAATTATTATTTCATTAGTAATACGTTGGACCTTGCTAGAATCTGGTTTAATATGAGTCATGCAAATATCATCTGGTTCTTTGACAATAACGTATTGGTCTTCCAATTCAGTTCCATCTTTTCTTTTAGTTTGATCATTTCTGCCGTCAAATCCAATGGATTCAATTTGTGTTTTCTAATTTCATTCTGATAGCATTCTTTTTGCCAACACCTTTCCTCTCTTTTTCAACTTTTTTCCTATCCAACATGTTGCTTTCATTAAAAATCCCTATATCCTTGAATGCTGCACTGACAATAGTAGCAGTGGAACTATAGCATGCAGGAAACCTGCCAGCTGTTATCACTAAACGTTTTTATACAAATCTATTCTTAGAATTTTTATTAAGTTCAAATTCATAAAAGAAATTCTTCATCATTTCAACTTTCCTCTATTTCCAATGTCTCTTCTTCCATAACATCGAAGATTAATCCTGAGTTGTTGGTTGAAGGGCTATAAATTTCTACGGCTCGAGTACTACTACTGCTGCTGCTAACAACCCCTACCCCTGCCAAGACTTACAATAGATTCAACATTTAACCCTTCTAGTCCTTTTTCTTGCACCTATTACTGTTTTTTCAATTGTCCCAAGTTGATTTTTCCTTTGCTTTTGACCTATAAAGGATTCCCATCCAATAATAGGTATTCTAACTTTGCATCAACAATCATTTATTTCAATTTTTAATCATAACAGTTGCATGTGCAAATGTCAAACATCTTATCATATGATTTTACTTTTTTCAAGCTAAACTTTTTTGGGATCTTATTTAGTTTTGAAGCTGATTCTATAAGTCTTTGAACTCTTAAATATATTCCATCAAGTGTTATGGTTGAAAAGAAAAACTTTTTCCAGATAGATTCAACGTCTCTTGCAACAATTTTATTTATAACCATCTTCAACGGTTATCGAACCTTTCGAAGTTACATGCTCTCTGTTTATCGGAAATAGATAATGTCTAACAGTATCTGCTTCTGAAGGAATCGTCGAAGGAGGAAATTTATTTGGATGTCTAAATATCGAATTGTACATTTTACTTCTAGTACACATTAATAATCAACATTAAAAATTTTAAATTTATTATTTGCATAAATAATATAGTATCTATATATATATATATATATATATATTATATATATATATATATATATATATTATATATATATATATATATATATATATATATATATATATCATATATATATATATATATATATATATATATATATATATATATAATATATATATATATATTTATACTGCTATATATATATAATAATATAAAATAAAAAAAAACATATATATATATATATATATATATATAATAAAATAAATATATATATATATATATATATATATATATATATATATATATATATATATATATATAGTCATAATTTCATCGAGAATAGGGTTCTTTTGTTGTGTGGGAGATAGATCCTTCAGGGCAATATGATTGTAGTCACTTCTATGCGGATGATCAAAGCGAGATCATTGAAAGCGATTCGTAATAAAAAGATCATAGAGACACGTTAACAAGGGAGGAAGTGTGAATGTCAAGTCTCCATAAGTTAAGAGTCACGTGTTGAGGCAATCCAATGGGAAACAATCCAGTAGATCGATTAAAATTTTTACATTCGAGGAAGTTACATCATCCCTTATAAGGAATGGCGAAGGTTAAAATTTTCCATAATTACAAATATCGGAAGGGAGGAGGGAGAAGCTTTTGAAATAAGATGGAATCTTTTTTCGTGGAATTACAGTTAAGAGGTAGATAACTGGACAGATAGCATAGTCAGATTCTAAATGGAATATTGTTGCAACAAGTTAACAACATGCAATCTTATTTGAAGGGAAATTGAGGTATGAAAGATCGACCTGTAAAGAAGAATCCCTGCATTTTCTTTGTCGTTATCCACTCGTTGAGATGACATAAGGGAGTTTTACATTTAGAAGAGAGAAGAAATTTTCAGTTACAAAACTGAAGTTCTTGTAGACAAATGCATCTGGGAATGCCTATTAGGC
Source organism: Trachelipus rathkii (assembly GCA_015478945.1). Taxonomy (NCBI): domain Eukaryota; kingdom Metazoa; phylum Arthropoda; class Malacostraca; order Isopoda; family Trachelipodidae; genus Trachelipus; species Trachelipus rathkii. Next base: position 48,510 of record JABUQX010034574.1, on the reverse strand, counting down.
TACCAAGCTCTTCTAGGTTGGAAGAGTAGCCACTACAATTCCATTGGGGAAATGTGACCATGTTTTTATATTTTTTAAGAAGAAGAGCAGTAAGTCACGATGGAATCCATTTGGTCTGTAATTGCTTCTGGAATAGGTAGGGGGCTAATTTCTGGGATGAGGATCCCTGTGCATACTTTCTGTAAATCCCAGAAACATTGGAGTCATAAATATAATGATTTTAAGAATGGAAAGCTCTTTGATGTACACCTTCTAACGTTTGTGGGCAGATTAAACATTATTGAATAAAATGCACGTTTATTATCAATTTTATCCTTGGTTGATATTATAAAATTAGTAGGAGAGGTTTGATCAGAAAGATGACAAGCGAATTAAGGGTGATAACCGTTGAACATTAAAGAAAATGGTAGTTCCGGGAGTTATATCAACGTGCGAAGAGATCTCCCTATTTTCAGCTGAGGTAGTTTCCTCAGAAAAGGGAATATCAAACTTAGACATCTGATGATTGAGTGTCACTGCTAATTTTTCATGACCTTTCAGTGATACATCACAGAGGATTGTGAATGGGGTTCTTATCTGGGGTCATTTTGGGATTCATATATTTTTGAGAACTAAAATAGTCTAGTCTGGTATAAGAGAGACTTGCTGTGACTTTTTGCAGTCAGAAGGCGGATGGGGCTTGAAAAGAGAAGATAAAAGTGTGCCAGAGTTCTATTTGCTGGCTTGGGGGACTTTTTATAAATCGGAGTCGACGAAGAATTGCTTTTATTCTTTATATTCTAAGTCCAAGAACTCATTTGTGAAAAGAGCAGATTTTCCAGTAGATATATCAATGTCAGAAATCATTTGATCCTCAAGGCTACAGAATTAGTTGTATACGAAGATGGTTGATAAATTTTGTTGTGTGTTTGACATTGTAGCTGCCTGATTTATTTTTTATTTTATTTTTTGTTATCGACGAACGAAGCCAAATGTCTCTGGTGATTTAGTGGTGAAAGTTAGAGCTGCTGTTGCGTCAATAGTCATCATTTCTTATCCAATATTGACCTGAGCACAAAGAGTAATGAACATTTTTCAAATGTTTTTGTCTAGAAGTGGACATCGTGTCTGGGAATTTGTCAAGAGACCCAGAGGCAGACCTCTTGCAACATGAACTGTCTATGCCATTGGTCTGATACCTTCGAGGGGATGCAGGAGGAGTAACATAGAGTTTCTAAAATTTCTTAAGTTCTGAGTGTCCTGTAATATTGTTCTGAGAGAGTTTCCAGAAAAAATAGAGTTCGGCAGAACACGCAGCGATGAGTTATGCTGACGAGAGTGCATTTACTCAGAGGTGTGACGTTCTGTGGTTTGGGAGATGATGGGTGAGATCCTGGCTGTTCTTTTGAGGTAGAAGCACTTTAAATTTGAAATGAATGTTTTGTCTCTGGGAGAGAGAGAGAGAGAGAGAGAGAGAGAGAGAGAGAGAGAGAGAGAGAGAGAGAGAGAGAGAGAGAGAGAGAAATGACAGATTACAGGAGGAACACATAAAGATGAGACCGCATAGGTGATATTTGGTTGTGGCAGCGTTTCACTCACATGATGTTTGGGCTCACTTCTTTGCATCTTTTGTGTGGTGCATATAAACGGCTCATCTTGTCCGAAAATGTAAGATCATTTGAAAGAAGAGACTGTGATATTCTTGACAGTTGCTGCGGAATGGATAATTCCTGCAAGGAAGATGGAAATTTTAACCACATCTCACACAAATTTCATGTGTTCCTCTGCAGTACTTACCAGGGTTACAAAATTTCTCTCATTTGAAGCATCTCCTCGGATAGGGATATGCGGACATACTGTATACCTGTTAAAACCAAGCATGACTTTGGTTGGTGGGAATGGAATACTGAAAGCTAAGAGCAGAACGAGGATTCTTATAATTCAATTTGTCTTTATGAGGTGACAACCTGCAAATATTCGTTACTTAGAAGTTTCTTCTTTGAAGCTTGTCAAAAATATTTAGAAGAGTTTCCTCTTTATTCTTTAGATGTGTTTCTAGTAAATTTCCTAAGGATATCAAGTTTGATAGGATATAACTTTGTACTTTCGTGTTACCTTTGACTAGAAAAGAAGACCAATTGCGCATTATCGTGAAGGGACTGCCATCTCTCTCGGTGGCTTTCATCAGTTTGTCACCAAGTTGTTTTACCATGTTCCGTCAGTAGTTTATATGAAGTAAGCAGAAGAGTTAAAAACATTGGGACTGATGTATCCTATATTCTTGGTGGAGGGGCAGCGTAAGAATAGTTATAACATATCTGACGACGACGGGAGGAAGTTCAATTAGGCTTCGTATACTCTTTGGGTTGGGCATCTGGGTGAAAGACAATACAGAACAGGTAAAGTTTCTCTGGAGGGTGGCAAAGGCTCAAAGGGATTAATCGATGAGTTAGTTGCTTGAAAGAAAGCCAGAATCAAGACGCAACTATTTAGAGCTGATTCATTAACGAGGCTGGAACCGATTATATTTATGTTTTTATTCTACCCTATGCATTTTTAAATTTTAGTATCCACATGTTATCAAGTTGAATTCATCCTGGCAGAAACCACATACACACCAAGGAGCCAGAACACTAATGTGCTCCCATTTGAAGCAGATATACAAGGGTTCCGTATAAAGATATTGTAAAACCAGTACCTCAAAGGTCTTCCAGACCTGAAGATACTGACCTTTTAATTGGTCTCACCAGATGACGGGCTTTAACTCTACCGTCATGGACCAATCAATGACCCTCATTCATATGGTGCTGTCCGATTAGTTTTGAAAAACCAAACCTGAACTGCGCTTCAGGATTTCAATTGCTGGGCAAAAACTGCTTATTGTGATTCCATACCGACAACACCACATAAGGAACGTTCAGCTACCAGTATTCCCATCGCCAGCACCAGGCCTGTATTATATATATATATATATATATATATATATATATATATATATATATATATATATATATATATATATATATATGCAATATATATATATATATAAGTTCAAGAAGCACAATGCTGTAATTGTTTGTACCATGACAGTTCTAAACTTTTATTTTGAATATCTCGTTTGGTCGCATTTCTCCAATGTAAAAATTAGATTAATTCTTTCTTAGAAATTTTTATTTTACTTTACTTCAATACAAATTGCTTTAATTTTGACTTGTTTTTAAGAGAGGAAATCATCACTGTTTTAATGGTTCCTCTGTATATGTAATTAGAATCTTGATTGCTTTGAATTAGATTGTGTAGCTCCAATGCTTTATATTAGCTTGGAAATTGTAGTGTCGTATAATTACTATATTGGCATGTCATATATATATATATATATATATATATATATATATATATATATATATATATATATATATATATATATATATATATATATATATATATATATATATATATATATATATATATCTGTATATACATATATATATATATAACTATTCTGTACTTTCAGTTCACTTGACACTAACTTTTACACCGCGATGTTGGTGCTTTATCACTTTTCTATAGGTACCGCAGCGGCAGGTGCTCGGGGGAGCTTATCACTCGCGTACCTCCACCTTTACGTCGCCCTCGTAGCACTAGGGGTGCTGTGTCTGCACATGAGTTTGTGTTGATGTAGGTAACTCCGGCTAGTTCGCTGCAGTGCTTCCTTCTTTCCTGCCACATCTGTTCTGTAGATTCTCTTCCATCTTATGTGTTTCCTGCTGAATTTAATCCTCCCCACTTCAAAGCCTGCGTCTGTGCTCATCTGCGTAATTTACTTTAGTTGTTGACTTCTGAGGCGTGCAACACCCCTCCTTGAATAGGGCTCTGCCCGTGAGTGGTGGTGACAACTGTAATATATATATATATATATATATATATATATATATATATATATATATATATATATATATATATATATATATATATATATATATATATATATATATATATATATATATATATATCATCTTCATCCACCTATTTTCTCCAGATTGGGGTTGAGGTGCCTCGTATATACCGAAAACTTCTATATTTTTATTAGGTCCTCCTATTTTTTTTTCGATTTAAAGATTCTTCACAACACACTTGTCTAAAAAAATTATAATAATCTATTATTACTCTTTTACTAATGTTTACTAACTTTAAAACATTACTTATGGAGAAGTCTGATAAAAAATACAACAACATTTGTTAATATCTTAATCTTAATATCTTAATTTTTTTTTATTTGAAGAAAAAAAAAATTTGGCTTCGGCGTTGTTTCATACTGTTTTTTACACACAAGGCACCGAAAAAAAAATTTGTCTACTTTCTTAAATATTTTACATTCTCTTCGACATTTTCTGCATTTCTTATTACTCATAATTAATTTTTTACATTGCAAATACGCTAGTAACTCTACATCACTTTGACACAATACAAATATATCTTCAACAGTTACGGATAACATGACCGTACACTAATCTCTTGAAAAGCACACTGAACCCTCAACACATGTTATTCCCCATATACTGTATTTTATTGAATTTCAATAAACGCATAAAAAACTAGTTCGAAACAGAATCCACAAAAAAATTTACTTACTTAGAAAACTTCTTCGTTCACCCCTAAAAGGTTTATTTTTATTTAAACTTTCGTTTGATATACAGTACATTTACTAATTTACACTATTAACGTGTAGCGGTTAAGTAACTTTCTCTATATATATATATATATATATATATATATATATATATATATATATATATATATATATATATATATATATATATATACTATATATATATATATATATATATATATATATATAAACAAAACTTTTAAATAAATCTTTATTTTCTTTTTATATATATATATATATATATATATATATATATATATATATATATATATATATATATATATATATATATAATAAATATGTATATCTATACACAAACTTTATCTTAACCTATACTTAAAAAGTCGAACAGTACGACCTATCTAGACAGATCGTCGTTACGTTGCCGTAAACCTAGACCTAACCTAGATGGTGTCGTTGCCCAAAACCTAGACCTAACCTAGATGGATTGTCGTTGCCGAAAAACCTAGACCTAACCTAGATTTTTGTCGTTGCCGTAAAAGTAGACGTGACCTAGATAGTACGTCTTTATGTAAAAAATTAATAATATTTAAGTTTAATAAATAATCAACTCACGACTTATGGATAATTCCTTGCTATACCTTCCAGGAAATGTTCAAATCTGTCATCTTTAGGAATCTTTTTATATTTGACCTACAAAATTAAAGAAATGTTTTAAAACATCACCTACTATATATATATATATATATATATATATATATATATATATATATATATATATATATATATATATATATATATATATATATATATATATATATATATATATAAAGGAGGAAATTTTTAACATATATTAATTGAAATCACAGTTCTTACGGCTTAAATTTCAAAAATTTATTAAATGTTCATTTGGCCTTTAATTTCTTGTCAAACTAATTTATAATGTTGCCAAAAGCTGAAATACTTTGTAGTTGTTTTAAATTTCATATAATTTATAAATATTGATATTTAAAATTCATTGCACTGACACTTCTTATCTCTATAAGTTTTTAAACAATAGTGAAAGAAAATGGTTTAAAATAGCAATAAAGTAAAATAAAAGGTGCATTTAAACACAAGCGTATTTGGTTATATCCGTTAGATATAAACAAACATACAAACATTTAAATGCATAAAAATACAAAAATGTTCATACATAATTATTGATATGAAACAATTGAATTATTCACAAATTAAATAGGCCACATCGATCGAACGTTGAATCCAATGAAAGGTCCAGTATAAGGGGTTCCTAATGTATCCATGATTTGACCAATGCACACGTAAATAGTTTTCAAAGCTGTAGTTACGAGAGAAACAATGCTTGACATATGTAGAGACGAAGTTGCTTGAAATTTAGGTCCTTTATTTGAAAAATTTCTTCATACATATAAGGGAGAGGTCACAGAACCATTTAGAATTCGAAAGGAATCAAAGTTCGTAATGGAATCCAAAAATGAATTTCTGCCCATAATCCAAACTTAAAAGTGATGAAAGAAATCCATACCGTAAAGGAAGTTACACATGTGGAGGCGAGGTTGCTTGAAATTTAGGTCCTTTATTTGAAAAATTTCTTTATACATAAAAGGGAGCGGTCACAGAACCATTTAGAATTCGAAAAGGAATCAAAGTTCGTAGTGGAATCCAAAAATGAGTTTCTGCCCATAATCCAAACTTAATATGATGAAAGAAATCCATACCGTTAAGGAAGTTTGCTATGTCTAGCGATGACCTTGAACTGTGATAGTTGTGAAAAGCTGAAGCTATAATCCAAAATTAGAAATGAAAGTTGAAGTCCAGTATCGATAATGTTCGTTTGCTTGAGTCATTTTCTCGAGTGTTCTGATTGGGATTTTTGTTGTTCGTTTTCTTTTTCTTCATTTTGTTCGTTTTTCAGAAGGCGTTGATTGAAGTTGTGGGTGTTCTATTCCGGGTTCACCAATTATATAGGGTAGGACTTGCTAGATTGGTGGTTTTTTTTATGAGCAAGCACCCTATATAAGAGGATAGTAATAGAAAATCATATTTGAAATGATGTTTTTATTCGACATAAGTAATAGATATTCAATGAAAGTAAAGTAACAAAAAGTCCCTTCTGTTGAGATACTCTACTCTCTTCGTAGGCGAATTGGTAGTCTCACAGCCTTTTCCTGCGCGTTTTCAACCCTTGCCTCTGACTCTTCGTTTAGCGAAAATTTGTGATCGAAATTCAAGTCGCAGCCCTTTCCTTGAAATTTATCTCTCTTACCGGGAGGATTTCTGGAGAGAGTATCTTGAGTGAATTTATTTCTTCTGATTCTTATTGTTAATTTTATCTGACTCTCTAATAAACTGACTGAAGAGTATCTCAACAGGACGGGTTTAAATATTATTTCATTTCGACTTATGCTAAAATTTTGCTCGCGCAAATCTTAGCATAAGTACAAACATAAATTAAAATTTTACAAAGTTATAATGGAGTGCTACATATATATATATATATATATATATATATATATATATATATATATATATATATATATATATATATATATATATATATATATATATATATATATATAATATATATATATATATATATATATATATATATATATATATATATATATATATATAGTAAGTATTCAGCAATGATCACTAATAGATATAAATTATAATAAAAGCCTTTAAAGAGAAACTTGTAAATAATTTAGAAGAGTCGGTATTTTATCTAAAGTAAGATTTTTTATTAATATAATAAACACAAATTAACTGTATATTTTCCATTTTGAAGTTGCCGTAAATGGTTTTGGCATCAAATGGCTTTATTAAATTAATTCTTTCAACATTTCATTGTTATGATACACAAGTGTATTTCAGAAAAGTTGAATTAAGGATTAGGATATTTAGATAAAAAATGATAACAAAGAATATTTGAACTGTTGATATATATATATATATATATATATATATATATATATATATATATATATATATATATATATATATATATACATACAATATATATATATATATACCTATATTTATATATATATATATATATATATATTTCTTAAGAGGTATATATAGGTATATATATATATATATATATATATATATATATATATATATATATATATATATATATATATATATATATATATATATATATATATATATATATATATATATATATATATATATATATAAATATATATATAAAGCAATTATATATATATATATATATATATATATATATATATATATATATATATATATATATATATATATATATATATATATATATATATATATATATATATATCATCATCATCATCATCAACTGTCCCTTGGTTCCCCAGAACTGGGGGTAGGGTGCGCAAACATACACCAGAAATCCGAGGCATGCATGAGCATTTGTAGGGCATAAATAAGTGGTAGCGGGACTAACCCAACTACCGTACATATATATATATATATATATATATATATATATATATATATATATATATATATATATATATATATATATATATATATATATATATATATATATATATATATATATATATATAGATAAACAATATATATATATATATACTCTTCCAATATGTAATCTACCGAAATTCTATTAACTCCAGTGATCTACTAGGAAAAAATTTAAATATTTAAAATATTTAATATTTAGTTTAAACCAGGGTTGGTTGGTTTCTAAATTGTAGATCACACATATTGGAAATGAAGAAACAACTCAGTTGATCAAATATTGAAAGAGCACCTATATATATATATATATATATATATATATATATATATATATATATATATATATATATATATATATATATATATCACTATATATATATATATATATATATATATATATATATATATATATATATATAAATATATATATATATATATATATATATATATATATATATATATATATATATATATATATATATATATATATATATATATATATATAAATATATATATAATATTTATATTTATATATATATATATATATATATATATATATGGCAAAACTTGCTAAGTTGGTGGCTTCTAGCAAGGCCCTATATAAGATAATGATGGAAATTTAAAAATCCATATTTTAAACGATGTATTTATTCAACATAAATAAGTAACAAAAGTTACCCTTTGCTGAGATTCTCTCTCTCTCTCTCTCTCTCTCTCTCTCTCTCTCTCTCTCTCTCTCTCTCTCTCTCTCTCTCTCTCAAATTCTTGATAACAGTCTTGGGCTTAGCCGATGTTTACCTCCCCTTCTGGGTGACTTTCGTTCTTGAATTTTGCGAGTCGAAGATTCTGCTTCTCGGTTGCTTAGTCGGCTGTTTACCTCCCCTGCTGAGATTGGAATTTCTTGAAACTTGTTTTCGGGAGATTGAGTTTCGGAGAGAAGTTGGAGAGAAGAAGTAAGTCTGAATAATTGAGTATCTCGACAAGGCGGGTTTATATATAATTTCGTTCGGACTTATGTCAAAATTTTGCTTACGCAAATTTTAGCATAAGTTCGAACATAAATACAAAATTAAAATTTTTGCGAAAAGTTATAATTGAGAGTACTATATTACCTCCCACGCTAAACTCGGAGTGAGAAAGTATGTTATAATAGTTATATAAGATATAAAAGCTAATCATCATTCAAATGTATGCATATTTGGGGGCATTCGAAAATGCGCACAAACATACAAAACATTTCAATGAAGAAATAATAAAGAAAATATATACATACAGTGAAAAGTACATTCACATGCAAGCATATCTGGTTATGTCCGTAGACATAAGCATACATACAAACATGTGAATGTAAGAGATTACAAAATATAAAATGGTATATAAACAAAATTAAAAATATTATACAATGAAAGGCACATTCAAATACTTAGCATATTTGATTATGTCCGTTAGACATAAGCAAATATACAAACATTTGAATGCAAGAAAATACAAATGTTATATAAAATATTAGAGATATCGCACACAAGTTGTTATGAGAATGTCACTTGACGATGAATCGTGGAATTTTGACATTGGTGAGAACATTAAGTCCATACGTGAATATCTTGATCCATAAAGGCCAAAATTGCTCGTCTTCATTTTTCAAAGAGAAGCTCTGACACTTGGATGAGACAAACTTATGGAAATTTTGAAAAAGAAATTGTTGCAATTCTGATTTATGGCTCTACAGTCACCACGTGGGCGTCACTAACCAAGCTGGAGTAATTTTGAAGCGAGATGAATTGGTGACGACCAGGGGGATTGAGTAAATTGAAGGATACCAGTTTTTTTTTTTTGCAGTTTAAATTCGTATTAAAAATGGGAGATGGTACTGAATTATTCAGAATTCGAAGAGGAGCCTGAAGGTTCGTAGTGGAATTCAAAATGAGTAAAACACCATAATCCAAAATTAATTGAGAATGAGAAAAGAAGTCCGTATCGATAATGTTTGCTTGCGGTTCGTTTGAGTCATCTTTTTGGAGTGTTCTGATTTGGAATTTTTAGTATTATTGTTGTTTTTTTCTTTTTCTTCATTTTGGTTGTTTTCCTTTAGTTATCAGAAGGCGCTGATTGAAGTACTGGGTGTTTTTCTCCAGGTTCACCAATTATATCTGAAGGTGCTGGGTGCTTTTCTCCAGTTTCACTAATTATATATGGCAAAACTTTCTAAGTTGGTGCATGGCTTCTTTTGAGAGCAAGGCCCTATTTAAGATAATGATGGAAAAAATCCATATTTTAAACGATGTATTTATTCAACATAAATAAGTAACAAAAGTTACCCTTTGCTGAGATTCTCTCTCTCTCTCTCTCTCTCTCTCTCTCTCTCTCTCTCTCTCTCTCTCTCTCTCAAATTTTTGATAACAGTCTTGGGCTTAGCCGATGTTTACCTCCCCTTCTGGGTGACTTTCGTTCTTGAATTTTGCGAGTCGAAGATTCTGCTTCTCGATTGCTTAGTCGGCTGTTTACCTCCCCTGCTGAGATTGCAATTTCATGAAATTATTTTCGGGAGATTTAGTTCGGAGAATATATTGTTAATTTAATCCAAAAACTAAATTATGTAACAATGCTCATGAAATGGAAATTGCATTTCGAGAAAAAAGAGCACACGTATGGAAATGTAATGTTTACCCATGTAGGAAAGTTAACAATAGACTATAACAACTATTTGCGTGAGGTAATATATATATATATATATATATATATATATATATATATATATATATATATATATATATATATATAACAAACTATATATATATATATATATATATATATATATATATATATATATATATATATATATATATATATATATATATATATATATATATATATTTATTGTAATATATATATATATA
>JABUQX010034574.1:20000-32500 GCA_015478945.1 Trachelipus rathkii | reverse complement strand
CCGCGTTTATTCAACCTCCATCTGGTGTCAGACGTAAAGAGTCCATGTAACACCAGACTGGCGACCTTGCCAGGATATCGTGGCTGTAATCTCCTCATTCTTTGCAATGGTCATTGCCGACTTCGCGTTTAGCACCTAGTATTGGCGTTAGTTCGACTACAAAGATAATAGACCGTAAGGAACGGTCGAGGGATTGCGCTTATACGAACCAAAGGATTTTCTGTGTCCACAAGAGCCAATTGTCATAGCAATTCCGTGAGAGGTGATTTCTTTGTCACCAACAGATGACTTCAAATCCAAAAAACCTTTGTCAAGCTGTTAAAGGTGGAAAATCATTTCGACGTTCAGTGAGTACAAAAAATTAAAGTTTCACACAAAAAACCCATTTTCACACTTAAAATTAAATTAAAAGAAATTACACAAAGAGTATATGTTTATATTATCGTCTTAGGACTTTAATATACGTTATGCTTAATTTTGTGGCAATTTCCAAACACAAAAGGTGTTAAAATTTAAAGTAAACACAATTGTTAGTGTTTCTAATTTACAAAACAAATTTTTACAAATTGGTGTCGGATAAAAATCACCAAAATAGCCAACAGAAAAAGGAAAAGGCTACTTTATAAATTTGAAATAAAAGTGTGAAAATAAAAAAGTTTTAGAGACAATTTTTTAATATATAAAAAATATTAATAAAACTAAATTTTGATTAATGACATTATTGTCTTAAATTTTCATTGTTTTTTTTGTTGTTTTTAAAAGGCAAAAATACTAAAAATAACATAAAGAATCTATTGGATTGCATATTTCCTCGTATTTGTTCCAAAAGTGGAAGATTTTTTAAGTATACAATAGGAAATATGGTAATCACCCTTTTAATTAATTAATTTAATTAAAATTTAATTAATTTTTTTTATTTTACTAAAAAATAGTATAGACTTAGACAATCAGTTTAGTGAAAAAATTATTCGTTAATTATAATTAGTAAAGTAATTAGAGCTAGTCAAAGATTGCTAAAGCTCAAAAACAGTGACAGAATACAATACGACAAGTTAGAAAAATGATAAGTCAAAATAAGTGCGTGCGTGAATTGGTTATATTCATTCAATAAATATGAATCAATAGTAAAGGGGATAAGAGAAAAGGAGTTGAGGGATACTAAAATCAGGCACTGAATAAGGGGTATTGCCTCCAGAGCAGGGGAAGGGAAATTGGTCGCTGAATGGGAGAAGTGAAGGGAAAGGGATTTTACCTCCAAAGGAGTAAAGTGAGGGATTGATATCTCGGCCCAACTGTCCCCCATTTCTTCGTTCATTCTTACCCCCGTTCATTTCTGAGTTCATTTTTCCCTCTCTCATTTCTTCCTTTTATCGCGCGGTATCATACGCATACACAAACAACACACACACACATCGTTTTATATATATATATATATATCGATTTTGTTTTTATTAATAATAAATTTATTAATTACTTTTCATTAATTATTTTTGATTAATTATATTTGTCGTAGTCCCGCGAATATTTTCAGGTGGTAAAATTGCGATTTCGTTTATTTTTAACCTGTTTTTTAAAAATCGTTTTTTTGAGAGGCTTAAAAGGCCAAAAGTGTTTTTTTTCTTTTTTTCTGTGAATTAAAAATAAAAAGTGTTTTTTTTTAATTATCGAAATTTTGTGATTTAACAAAACGTAATTAATAATTATCAAAGTGAGGTAAAACCTTTTAGACAAGACCCTAGACCTTTCAGAAAAGGTCACTAAGACCAAAGGTCATCAAGAGACACCCGAGGTCACCCGAGGTCAACCGGGGTCACCAGGGGTCACTAGGGGTCATCCAAGGTCAAAAGGTCAAATAAAGGTCAAAAGGTCAAGAAAAGGTCAAAAAAGGTCACGGACCTAAAAATTGCCCTGATTGACCCTAAATACAGAAAATTATTTTATTTTGACCTAAAAACATTAGAAATTGTTTTCTTTGACCTAAAAAATAACAGAATTGTTATATTTAGATCCAAAAATTGAAAATTCATATTTTTGACCTGAAAGATTATTCTACTGCAACAGAAATTTTAGAAACCACAATTTATAACAGAATTGGAAAAATAAATTTGTTGGTCTACAGATAGATTGATTTCAACTCAGAAAACACTTAATAGAAGAACATAGAACAACTTTGAAGAACTTAGAAGAACTTTGAAGAACAGTAGAACAAATAAGTTAACCTTTGACAAAGAAGAACAAATAAGTTGACCTTTGACCATAGAACATTTTTTAAATAATTTTGAAAGAAAATTATTTTATTTTAGAACTTTGATAATTCTTTAAATAATTTTAAAAGAAAATTATTTTTATAGAACTTTGATAATTCTTTAAATAATTTTAGAAAATTATTTTTATTTTTTGAAAATAGAACTTTAAATAATTTTGAAAATAGAACTTTGATAATTCTTTAAATAATTTTGAAAGAAAATTATTTTTATTTTTTGAACTTTGAAATTTTTTAAAATAATTTTGAAAGAAAATTATTTTTAATTTTGAAATTAGAATCGAAAGTGATTAAATTTTAATTTTTAAAATTTAATAGTGATTAACTTTAAACAGTAATTAATAATTAAAATCGAATAAAATAATTTTAATTATTTAATTAAAAGTTAATACTGATTTAAAATTCTTTTGTTTGAATTTAAATAGAACTTCACATATTTTCTTTGAACATAGAAAATTTTTTGAAAAATATTTGAAATAGTTTGAATATTTTTGAAAACTTTGAAAAAATATTTTTGAAAACTTAGTGTTTTTGAAAACTTTGAAAAATATTTTGAGACTTTAGTTTTTTTTTAATTTTAGAAACAGTTTGAGAACTTAGTTTTTTTTAGTTTGATTAACTTGAGTTAATTAAAGTTTAATCATGGCTATGTTTGAACCAATAGTCTTTACAGTCTTCGTATTATCAACATTGTTTATCATTCTCTGCTACCTGGTTCAGAAGGCTATAGCCGGACCAGTTGACCCTAATGGAGCTTCAGGAGGAGCTGAAGGGAATAATACAGACTTAGAAAATAATGATTCAACAGAGAACAAGGATGAGGACATGGATGATACAACTCAAGAAGACAATACAGATGTTAATCAAGATGAAGATCATGATGTAACAGAAGTGAAGATTACTGACGGACAGAAAACAGAAGAGAACAAAGGAGCAAAGCCCAAGATAAGGGAACCCACACAAAAGGATATGGGACTTCCTCCAGTATATCTACCTCCTTCTAACATTGATACAATGTCGTTAAACCCAAATCAGAGAACAGCTTGGGACTGGCATCAACCAGGAAATACAGAAAATACAGCAAGAATACCTAAGGTGCTCCAAAAGACGAATGTTTTGGACAATACTTTTAATATACATTTAAATGCATCGGGGGCCACTCCCCCTTCAAATAAAAAGAAGACTTATCCTTCCTGGAATGGCCAAACAGAAATATTTAACAATAGAAGTGAGTTTAGTGGAGCTTGGGGACAGAGCCAAGCAAGTGATACTTTATATGGAGGACAACCTCAGAATCCGTGGGGGACCAGCTCAAAATGCTTTAAATAATCCTTTAAATATGCAGCCACCTTACACAGGCTGGCAACAACCCCTTCCTACAATGCAACCTGGTTACAATCCATACCCATATGGACCCCCTTATGGAGGATATTATCCCAACGCTGCGTATGCCCCTCCACTTCCAGAATTGCCTAAAGAATTAAAATTGTATGGAAGAAATACCAAGACACAAGCTTGGGTGGGAATTAAATTTGAGGATTACCTTTCTACGTTACAAGAGAAGATACGTACGTTAGGTTTAATAACTGAAAGACAGAAAATAGACTATGCTAAGACCACCATCTCTTCTGATTTCATATCCGAGGCCCGCCAGTATATCTTGAAGGATAGCAGCTTCTCTAGGTGCAAGACCCTAGAGGACTTTTTAATTCAATTGAAGATTTTTCTCAAACCAGAAAAAACCGAGACAATCTTCTGTATATTGAAACAGTTCATGAAATTTCAAAGGAGACCACATGTAACTCTTACTGAATTCATGTTGGACGTGAAGAATCTCCTTTGGGAATATCAGAAAAAACTCATTGATATTGAGACTTCCTTTGGATTTACTTCTCAACAGATAAATATCTTAATTATGACTAAGATTTTAGAGAGTATGGAAGAACTCAGAGATTATAGAAGACTTAGAGAAAAGGTTTTAAAAGTCTTTAATCCAGACTTGAGTTTCGTAGAAATTTTGGAGAAACTCAGTCAAATAGAAGAAGGTGCCTTGTTCCAGACTAATCATAGAGCTGAACAAGATAGAAGAAATACAGCTAGAGTGTTCTATACAGAGAACAATAACACTAATAATAGTGAAGTTAAGAAAGAAAGAACTACATACAACCCTTCCATGAGGAACAGAACCATGGAATGGGGTAATAAAAAGAATACTTCTAACTTTTCAAGGAAAAGGACAAGCCCTTCTTCAAATATAAGACCTAATAAGGGAGTAGTGAAAAAACTCTCCAGTAAAGAGATAAAGTCAATGGACTACTGCCTAAAGTGTGAATCTTTAGGTCATCATTCTAAAAATTGTGGTTGGAATACCACATATTGCCGAGTGTGTTGGAAATTCCACACCAGGGGTTCGACGTCTAATTGCAAGAATGCACCTGTGTGGATCCCAAATGAAAATGAAAATAATATGGTTATACCATATAATAACCCCACTGATTTTGATAATGGGGTCAAAGCTCGAAGAGTCGAGATTAAAAATGATTCAAATACTAGAAAGTCAAACTCTTACTCTAAGAATGAGCGTAGCCATCAAGGTAAGAGTCCTAAGAAAACAACTAGAGTTCACCTGATTACAAATCATCAAGCAGACCCAGAACAAGAAGAAATATCTGGAACTGAAGATGAAGAAGAACAGAATGAACAGTTTTTTGCACCAGATCTCTCAGAAAGAGAACAAAATTTTTGATTCCAGGCAAAGATTTAAATGAAGAAATGGTAAATAGAACAGAATTTAAAGATAATACTTCAAGCTTAAAGAAGAGAGGTGTTATAGTAACCTCTAGCTTCTTTGGTGTAGGAATTAGACCCCCAAAATTGGGATGTCATTATTTTTTGTCAATATTTTTGACTCCAACAAAAGGTCAGAACGAGGTTGAAGTGCATAGCCTATTAGATTTAGGAAGCACAACCTGTTTGATATCGTTGGATAGATTAAAAGAAATAGAAAGAGAAGGAAGATTCAAACTGTCTCTTAAAGAGGCTAGTATTATAGTCCAAGGGATTGGAACTCAGATGATCCATCCTATAGGAGAAGTTGATCTACTTCTAAGACTACACCAAAAATATTACCCAGTTACCTTTTTAGTATGTAAAACTGAAAGCACTGGAGCTTGGAATGGAATTTTATTAGGTACAAGTCTTTTAGCTACTTTACCTATAACCATAGACCTTTCTTCATCGCATTTAAATCTTAAAGAAGAGAATCATGAAATTAAAGTCAGAATCTTTGCCAAATTGGGAAGCTTTTTTCTCATGAATCAAGCTAAAAAGATAACTAAGAAAGACAGAATGATTAATAATCATAGAAAAGATTCCAATAGGAATAATAAGTTTAAATTAAACAATTACAGTGATAATTGTAAACCAGAAATTAATAGAGGCTCAATTGAAAAGCCTACACAGAGATTGATTAATAAAGGCTCCATTCTTGGAAAGCCTACACAGAAATTATTTAATAAAGGCTCATTGGAAAAGCCTACAAAGAAAGTTATTACTAAAGGCTCATTGAAGAAGCCTACAAAGTCAGAAATTAATAAAGGCTCATTGAAGAAGCCTACAAAGATAGAAGTGAATAAAAACTCTGTTGTTCGTCAAAAGAACAAAGAAAATTCACAACTTCCTCCGGTCTTTCCTTTACCTTTAGGACCTTTAATAGCAGATGAAGAAATAGAAATTCAATTGTTATTAATAGAAGAAACAATGGCACCTGCTCAATCTTATGGTTATTTGAAAGTCAGACCTGAGAATAAAAGAGATTTGAAACTGGAAAAGAAGTGTTTAATAACACCTGCTTTTTCCTTAGGGCCATTATATTTTGCAAACTCTGTATGTCCAGTTAGAAACAATGAAGTTATATTAAGTTATAAACCTAAGTGACAAACCTTTTTATTTAAGAAAAAATAAAAATATAGGAAAATGTCATCCTATTTTAGAACTCATTGAAAAAGAAGATTTTAATAAAACTGCAACTGCTACAGAAAATAAGCAAATAGGTTCTACTTGTATAGTAACCTGCTCAGAAAATTTATCAGATAAGCAGTTGAAAAATGCATACAGAGAGATTGTAACAGAAAATTTAAGTAAAGAAGAAGCAGATGTTTCTATTTTACAGAAACCTGAGCATTTAGAAGAACTTCTTGATTTGTTAATGGAATATAAGGACGTTATTGCTCTAGATGATGATGCAGTTCCTGTATGTCCTATACAGAAGTTTGAAATAGAACTTACCCCAGATGCTCCAAAGATTATTTTTAGAAAACAGTATCGTCTCCCACATCGCTATCTGGAAGACATAGATAATTTTACAGATGCAGCTTTAAAGAAAGGATATATTAAAGCTTGCTATTCACCACATAGTTCACCTCTACTGGTGGTGGCCAAGAAAAACTCTAACAAACCTCGTGTTTGTATAGATTATAGGCACCTGAACTCCTTCAGTGTCCCAGATGTGTACCCACTGCCCTCAATAGACGAAATATTTTCGTCCCTAGGCGGCAGTACGATTTTCACTAGTTGTGACTTGATCGACGCGTACCATTCCCTCGAAGTCGAGGAGGAAACACAGAAATTAATGGCTTTCCGTACTAGGAAAGGCTTATTCTGCCCAACCAGATTATTATTTGGGCACCGCAATGCCCCAAGTACCTATGCTAGGACAATGCAAGTCGCGTTGAACCATTTATTAGGACCTATTGCCCAAGTATATTTGGATGATGTCTTAATCATGGGTAAAAATAAGGCAGAACATTTTGAAAACTTAAAGAAAGTTTTTACCGCATTTAGAAAAAATAAATTGCGAGTTAAATTGACTAAATGTCATTTTCTACAAACTTCAGTTTTGTATTTAGGATTTAAAATAGGAAGAGACGGAATTTCACCAGATCCAGCGAAGATAGAATCGATGAAGAGTTTCGTCCCTCCAACAAGTGTAAAGGAAACACAATCCTTATTAGGATTTTTCTCGTATTTTCGTTTTTTAATTAGTGACTTTGCACTAATTGCGAAACCATTATATAACTTAATAAAGAAGAGTGTTAAGTTTGAATGGAAAGAAGAACACCAAAAGGCATTTGAGCTCTTAAAGGAGAAATTGGTTGTTCAACCTCAGTTAACTTTCCCAGACTATTCCAAGCCATTTTTTATAGGTACAGATGCCTGCGACTATGGAATAGGGGGAGTTCTTTACCAAATGTCAGATGACGGCAAGGAGAAACCGTTATCTTTTGTTTCAAGAGTGTTAAGAGGCAGTGAACTCAACTATGATATTATAGAAAAGGAATGTTTAGCTGTTGTCTTCTCACTACAAAAGTTCAAGAATACAGTGTTTGGTTACCCCATCACTATATTAACTGACAACCAACCTCTTTGTTTTATATTTCGCAACAAACAACAAACGGGACGCTTAGCCCGTTGGAACTTGTTTGTAAACAGTTTTTCGCCAACTATAAAGTATAAGACGGGAAAAACAAACATACCGCCTGACTATTTGAGTAGGCACCCAGCAAAAGCACCGAATGTTTATTTCTTTAGAGGAGAAAAGAAACCGATGCTACCAAGAAAAGATTTTATTTTAACGAAAGAAACTTTTAATAGGGAACAAGAGAATTGCCCTAGATTAAAAGAATTAGTTAAGTGGGCTAAGGAAAACCCCAAGACTTATCCACACATTTTCCATAAGAAAGTGCTGTACTATGCAACTAGAAAGGAACCTTATGTAATACAAGTACCAGATAGCATGATCTACACAGTTATAGATCAATGCCATTCTTCACTTGGAAGTGGGCATGGAGGACAACAGAGGACTGAAAAACGAGTTAGAGAGAGATACGTTTTTCCTCATCTAAGTAAGTTAGTAAAGGAGTACTGTTCTCAGTGCGTATCCTGTGCTAAGGTTAAAGGTCCAAGGCCTCCAAAAGCAGAAATAAACAGATGGCCTCTTCCTTATCTTCCGTTTTCTAGAGTACATGTGGATAGTATAGGAAAACTTCCCACATGTTCGATTTCAGGAGCCAAACACATTCTCGTCTTCCGAGATGTTTTAACACGCTACTGCGAGTTAGTGGCCTGTAAATCAAGAACAAGCCAAGAATTTGCTCAAGCTTTACAAGAAAGAGTGATATGTCGGCATTCTAGTCCAGAAATACTAGCTTCAGATAATGCCCCAGAGTTCACATCAGCTGCGTTCAAAGAGCTGTGTAAAGCTTGGAGGATAAAAAAAGAGTTAATATTCTGCCCTACAAACCAAGTCAAAATGGTGTAGTTGAAAGATTGAATGCAGATATTGAAAATTTCCTCCGTCATTTTGTAAAGGACAATCATAGAGATTGGTCAAAATACTTATCTTTTGCTCAAATAGCAATTAATACTTCGTATAATAGATCAATTGGATCTTCTCCACATTTCGTCCTGCATGGATATATAAAGAGACTTCCCTACGAGATGCCTGATTATGTCTCTCCATTTACAAATAAATCGGAAAATAGAAAATTCATATCAGATGAGGTAGATGTCGTAGTGGAAAGAATGGAAGCTATCAGAGACTTAGCTAGAGAAAATCTAGAAAAAGAAACAATTAAAGCTATGGAACAACAGCACAAACATGCCACACAAAGAGAATTGAAAGTGGGCGATTATGTTTTTGTAAATGCTGTCAAAAAACCAGAGCAAAGTTCAAAGTTGAACAAAAGATTTGAAGGCCCTTTTATTGTAAATCAAATAAAGGAGCCAAATAAACTTATGCTTTCGTGTTTAAATTCAACGAAATTATTTCCGGTTCACCGGGATAATGTGAAGATAATTCCAGTTGAAAAGATTACGGAATCTCATTTTTCATTTGATAATGATGAGATTTGGAATCCAGATGCAATTCAAGAAACGTTGGATTCCCCAAAAGATACAACAGAAAGAACAACAAGAGTGGAACCTGAAGAAGTAGATCGACAGGAAGACGATCAAGAATCTCCAACCACTTCTTCGTGGATTCCCCCTAATTTTTATGATGAACAAAACGTTATACCAGAGGATTCAACACAAGAACAGCAGAATCCTGTAGTAGAAACACAAACTTCTTGTAATCAAAGAATATCTGATACTCCTCAAGGAAGTAGATTGATAAATTCTACTCCTCAAACAAGAACTCAAGTAGGAGGATATAGACCGTCTCTATCACCAATCAGACAAGAGGATTCATATATTTCAGACAGTTCTGAACATGAGGAACAGCCTGTCATTGCAGAAGTACAAGAGGATGCTTTGGTAACACCACTTGCAGATGGAACTGTAGGGGATAATGTGCCAAGTTCTGAAGCACTTCCCAAAGATGATGAGGTAACACCTCCAGAGGAATTTATGGATTTATCAACATCTGAAGGCACAAGAGATGATAGAAAAGAAGATCCGTCGTATAGACCTCACCAACAATTCAGAGGTCCGAGGGATGTGGAACGAAGAATTACAAGAAGTCAAACAAGACAAAGAGAGCATGAATCTCTTCAATCTCTACCACCAAGAACGGAAGAAGCAACAAAAGAGTCTTCTGAAACAGAATTACAGAGACCTCCAGTTGTTTTGCCATTAGAGATGACTAGAAGAGGAAATAGACTTTACTATTTGCCTCCTAAGAGTTAAAATCTCTTAGAATTGTAAAAAAATTTTTGTAAATAAATATTTTATTTTATTTTATTTGTGTTCATAACCTTTAGGTTTAAGTTTTTATATTTCTATTACAATATATTACACAAAACACATGTTTACACTTTTCTATTCTTTATCTTTTAGAATAAGTATATATATTTTTATTATGTCCGTTACGAATTCGGAAAAAATTTTTTTTTTGCCCCCAGGGGTCATTCTTTTCTTTTTGAAACTAAAAAAACCCATAAAAAAATAGAAAAATTTTAAATTTACGTTTCGTAAAATAACAACGTTTATATACTTTTATTTTTATTAATAATATTTTTTATTATTATTTTTTATTTTAAAAAGAAAACAAAATAAAAATCGAAAAATTTCGTTTTAATATTAGAATAATAAAAATATAATCAGCTTGTTTTTATTTTTATTTAATTTTAATTAAGTATTAGCATTCAGCTATATAATCAGTTTGCTTTTATTAATATTAAGAATTTTATTAATTTTTAATTTTAAATAGCCTTATGCTATAATCAGCTTTGATTGATTGATATTAATTAGCCTGATCAGCTTTTATTAATATTAATTAGCCTCATGCTATATAATCTTTTAATTTTTAATTTTTAAGTTCATGATAATCAGAATGCTACAATTTTTAAGTTTTACTTAAAGCTTTTTTAATTTTAATTTTATTTTAATTATAATGGAGTATGTTTAACATTTCTTATCTTTAGTTTATTATCCAAGATCCAATTATCAGAAACATATCAAACTTGATTCCAATTTTAAATTTTAAAAATTAACGTAAAGCTAGTATAATCATAGGTAACTTTTTAAAAAGAATTTTTGAATCCTGACAATTAATTATTTAATTAATTAATTATTTTCATTTTACTTTAGTAAAAAGGCGACCTCATTTATTAAATCGAAGTAATAATCATTTCAGACTGTAATGAAAATGTTACGTCCAGTTTTTGCATTACTTCTTTTACCTGCAGTCTTATCCATCTCCACTAACATTAATGAAGAGACAAGAGTACTGCCAGGTATCATTTTGTATCACTCCGGTGAAGTAAATTTCATAGAAGGATATCTTGACTTGATTGTATCTTTAGAATGCCCATCAGAAATTAAAACCACTATTTATAGAACCACTAAAATGATAGATACTTTAAAAGATAAATTTTTGCCTGCGTTTAACGATAATTTTATTAATATTTCTATAAATCAACGAGCGCACAAATGGGAATTTCAACTCATTAAAATTAGAACTAAAGTAATATCCCTTAAATTAGCTGAAATTAAAAGCTTACCATGGGTTCACTCTCAAACTAGATATAAAAGAGCTGCTTTCGAATTGGGAGGAGATATTCTTAATATTTTATTTGGTACCGCTACTGATAAACAAATCAAATTTTTGAGAAAAAAGATAAATATATTAGGTAACTTTGCGAGTACTTCAAATTTATTAGTTAATGAGCTTAAAGAACAGTTAAAGTCAAATACCCGAACATTATCAGAATTTCAAATTAACTTACAGAAATTAATTGAATTTCAAAACAGATCACTTGCAACCCATAACATACTTAACCAGTTGGGAAGCGTAAAATCATTACTTACATTAGTTGAACATTCAGTTAACAGTATTACAATGATACATCAATTAGTTATCACTTCATTACAATTAGCTAAAAACAAGATAACTAATGATCAACTTTATTCACCCATCTTTTTGTTACCATACATACTAGAAATGACACAAACTACAAAACTACATCCTATTATACCATTAGAAGCAACAACATACCATTCATTTTTGACATACTCATGGACTATAAAATCAACCACTAACCCATTTGAATTAATTACACTAATTCCATTCATTTCAAATGAGAAATTTATTTCATATAAGTTAATTCCATTCCCAACATTCATTCCATTTAATGAAACTTCTGTTCGAATAATGTATAATACACCGAATAATTATCTTTTCGTTAATTATGGTCAGAGAAAATATACTTATTTGCGAAATTCAATTCACGACTATTGTCGCAACATAGGGAAAACAGCGGTTTGCCCTCAATCACAACCTTTTACATCCATTGATGACAAAACATGCTTGCTCTCGCTTTTGCTTAACTATACTACTAATTTCTCATCATGTCCTATAACTATCTTTAAATCTAAAGAACCCTTCACAGTAACCCTAGGACATTTTACTATTATATCTTTTGCAGAAAAAATTAGAGCTTCCATTTCCTGCGAAAGACCCCATTCTGTACAGCATATAAATAATTTTATTTTCAATATTCCTCATGGTTGTACTTTTACCTCTGCTAATTATCAATTTAAAAATCCCATTCATTTAGAAAAGAATATTTCATTAACTTCATTAATTGCTCAATCCGATAAAGTTTTGTTTAATTTTTTAGCTCATGTTGCTTTGCCAAATATCTCTGCAGCAATATTTCCAAAATTTCAATTAATGAAAGAAGTTCAGTGGAATAAGAGACTGGACAGTATTAATAATACCATCCACCCATTAACT
>JABUQX010034573.1:0-10000 GCA_015478945.1 Trachelipus rathkii | reverse complement strand
TAGACTCACCATCCACTAAACATAACAAAACCTTCACCACAGCGCAGAAGCACTGTTCCTCACTCTCACAAACCATCAAACCTATACACTTATCTAACTTCTTACTTCAAACCCTCCTCTATTGACAACACCCTGCAAATCTCCATATCTACCAATACCTCTCTAAACTACTGCATTTACAGGATTAACTGTCGTCACACAAAATCCAAATCCATACACACACGCCATAAACCATACTAATGAAACGGTAAGGCACCACAAATCCAACTTACCTCTTCACCACTATTCTTCCATCATTTATCCATATACACCATCCAACGTTCAATCGCCACACACCCAAATTCTAATATCTATCAATAACCCAACCACATAAATTGGAAACCAAACCACAAAGGCAGACCATTACACACATTCCAATAAAATAAACTGCCTAACATCGAATCACTCTGCTCAATAATATTTAACAACCAATACTATCTATTTCAACAGTCCATGTTATTATTCACAGGGTTTACACACTTCGCTTCACATCATATACCACATACCTTTTTTTGATTACCATTCATAGGACTACCACCACCATTATAGGGATCGACTAACACTTCGCCTAATGCTCCCTATCAATCAATCCCTTACTCAGATTGCCGGAAACTGGTCTGCCAAAGATCATTAAAACTAATCTACAATTCCTACGTCTATCACCTTCTCCCTCATTTTCTCATTTTGTTTTTTGTTTCAAGCAAAACCTCTACATTGATCCACCACATCCTCTACCATTCTAAACGTCCTGATTTTTTTCACAATCAGATCCTCGGTTCAACTCCGAACGCGCCAACAAATCATTCGAGCCCAAAAATACGCAGTTATTATGCTGGCTTCACCTTACAAACACGCTCAACAATAAGTAAAATGCCCGAATAATTTTTTTAATCCTACTGGTTTTCTTTCGTACTTCCTCTTATATCCTTATTTGTTTCTGTTTTTGCACTTCCCTTTTATTTTAAAAGATTATACCTGTAAAATTTATTTACGGCCTTTGATGCTTACAAAACTTCAAATCCATCAAATCACCACTTCACACCTTTACATTATGATCACTTATCACCAGTAATTTCATCAGATACATGGGCAGAGAAATTTAACCAAATTCTTCAATTTCTACTAATATACACAAATACCTCCATACAGTTAACTAATTGACTCATTCAACCCAAATACCTATTCCTATATATCTATGCACCATCCAAACCCACAAACAAATCTCAAATACTATCACAAATATCCATTCCCAACATACACTGCTAAAGTGACCTTGCGCAGGCGACTTCTCGAAATAATAATTCTCGCTCCACATCTCTGCCCACATTCATTCATCCACCAGTTGCAACATTCACGACACTGTTATAATAATACTAATATTACACTAAAAGAAAATTTGTAATAGAAATAAAATTATGCTCCAAAGAAAAAGATATATTTATATATTATATATAAATATATATATATATATATACATATATAATAATATATCATATATTACAGATATAATTATATAATACTTCTAAAAGGATTTTTAGGCTCTGACCGAAGAGAAGGTCAATTGATATCAACATTCAAAGAAAAGAAACTCGAAACTAAATCTGATAACGGGATATTAAAACTATGAGCAAGAACAGCGAAAAATAACGGAAAAGGAAAATAAGCGGAAAGTTATTCGCGTAAAGGTAAGTGTTGGTGGGGTGACGACTCCCTATCTTAACATACACAACATTTGAACAAAGGTACATGAAAAGAAAACAGTAGAAACAAAAACACAAAGAGAGTAACGAACACGTCCGATTACTCTCAAAAAAAACCTAATCTCCAAGTTATAACAGAAAATAACAATAAATAATAATAGTCAGAGCCCACCCTCTGTATATATTATATATATATATAATATATTTATATAATAATATCATAATATATACTATATATATATACTATAACATATAACTATAGTCTATATTATATATATATATATAGTATATAATTAATATATATATATATAACTGTAATATATATAATACCAGGGGACTGGCTCAAGACTTTAGCCCGAGAAACCCTTCATATATAGAAACGAAATACATCATCTACCCAAATTCATAAAGTAAATTTCACGATTAACATTCCTACTATTTCTTTTTATAGCACGCCAAGAAAACTTGAACCCTAAGGAAAAAACACAGAAATTACATACAAATAATATAAGAGAAATTATTGTGACAAATATATTTAATTAAAAATTTTTCTTAAAAAAAATGCTATTTATCAATCAGCTTTAAAATTATAAAACTAGCTACGTGACAGCTCGGACTTCTCCGAAATAGCGGAGGGAAAAACAATAACATAACAGATTAGCCCATTTAAAATATATTTTATATTAAAGAAAACGTAATTTAGCAATAAACTTAAGTATTAATATCTATATATATATAACACATTCTATATAAATACTATAAAATATATATAATATAATTAATGATATATAATATATATAAAATAATATATATATATATATTACAATATATATATACATATATACAATAATAATAATAATAGACGACCTGAGGAGAAGAGAGAAGAAGACGAGAGGAAGAGCACAGCCTCCACAAACGTAGTTAAAAAAATTACTGGAACGTCCGTCGCTGACCTATATATAATATATATATATACTATAATATATACTATCATATATATATATATATATAATAATATATATATAATCATATATATATAAGTATAATATATATACTATATAATATATATTTATATAATATAAATTATACTATACTATAAATATTTTATATATATTTATAAGATATTTATATAATCATATATATATATATATTATATATAATATAATATATATAATATATATATATATATATATATATATATAAAATTATATATATATATATATATAAATACTTATATATATATTTGACTACCTGAATATTATATCATATACACACACTAGTATATATGTATACATATATTATTATACTATTAATAATATATATATATACTAATAAATATTAATTAAATATATATTATTATTTAATATTATATATATATACCAATATAATATAATAAACAAAATACTGTTAAATAATATATAATTAGTTTCTAACTAAATAAAAAAAATTAACTAAGCTACCTCTAACTTTCTTGTTTTGGCAATTAAAGGATTAACTGTACTTATTACTCTTTCTCCACTTCTCCAAATTTTTTCATGCTTAATTTTATGAACTTATTTATTTTTTTTTTTGTTTGACCGTTTTACATTACAACGGAGGCATCATATTCAACAATATTTCGTACCATGGTTTCAAAATGAAAATTGACACCACGAGCACGGAACTTAAAATCGGTTTCCTATTAAGTTCACTATAAGTATACATTACTGTTCCATACAGAAGACAGAACAAAAAATTAAATGATGAGAGAGTTTGTTGGTCAATTACTTTCTCCATATACATTTATTCATATTTGGCAAAAACCTTACTTAAAACAGCAAACGCATTAAGATTTATGAAAAAGAGGAGACGGTACAGACCGGACATAATGAGGGAGAGGAGGCATCCGAATAGCAGTGCATATACCGCCACCCCTTCTATTACATAAGGAGAACGGCAAAGGACCTTTGCAAAAGGAATGTGAGACGACAGTTAAAGGATATTAATGAACCGTGTTTGCAGTAGACTATTAAGGCAAGGCACATTCTAAGTAGTCCCCGCAGAAATCGCGTATTGTCAGAGCAAAGACTAGTATTGGGTGTTGAAAGAGAAGATTAACGTGCAATTGATGTAATTTCTCTAATAATCAAAATAGAGAATCAAAACATGTAATTCAATAATAAGCTTCAATTCACAATCGGATTTCAAAATCCCTTCAAAGAATCTCACCCAAATAGTAATAAAATCAGATAAGAAATTAATAAATAATCTTAGGAATATAAAAAATAATCCAGCGAGATGAGATTATAAGGTAAAGCACAATTTAAAGCAAACATTACAAAAAAATAATGCATCACATTTGTATATAATATATAGCATAATTGAATTATCATAATGAATACCTTACAAAACTCCTTACCTTAAACAATAATACGTGAAATCAATACAATAGTATAAGAATTTCAAGACAATGAGAATTATTACAATAATAGATTTTCAATAAACATTTTTAATAATACATAACTAAAAGAATAGGTAAAATGGACATTTTTAATAATATCATATAATAATAAACTCAATAAATAATAATAATAATAATAATCAATATTAATATAATAATAATAATAATAATAACAATATCCACAATAACTACCACTTTTACAAATAAAAATAATAATATATAATACAATAATCAATTTATTTCGCAGTAATATTCACTTAGAATATCCACATAATACATAATAAACTGAATAAATAATAATTAATATAAAATAATAATAATAGACGTGCACTACAGTGCTTGTTTTTTAATATTAAAGAAGGAAATGACAATAGTAAATAAACTAAAAACTGCAAGATATCTGATACGAATCACCATTACCATTAAAAAAATACAAAAAAAAAAAAAAGAAAAAAAAACAGGTTGCTGTCACGCAATCTTATGAATGCAAAATACGTTAATGTGATTATAGCTATAAGTACGCTGTCCTTGAATAGAATAATAAATTATTTTAACTATAGACACACACCTAATTTTATATCTAAGCTAAACTTCTTAGTCAATGCGACCCAATTTCATCAAGATATTTGAGTGAAGAGAGTTAAATTATAAGATAATTTTATTAACAATATATACATTTTCTTAAGTATATAAATATATCTGTAACATTATATATAAGTCATAATACTTCATCAAAAAATATATTTAAAACATATAATATAAATATATATATATCATATTATATATATATATAATATTCTATATAATAATAATTTTATTAAGTATATATTATATATATACAGTTTAACACTTGATTTATGGGATAGTGGTATTACAGCCTAAATACCATAAAATCTTTAAACCCATACAGGAATTCTGTTAAATTATTGTGGTTTTGCTATCTCATTATATATAGATATATTAATATATCTTATAATATATATTATATATATATATATATATATAATATTAAATTATATATTATAAAACTATATACTATATATATAGTAATATATATATATATATTAATATATATATAATATTAAATATATATATATTATAATAATATTATATATTATATATATATAAAATATATAAATATATATATATATAATATATTAATATATATGTATAGATATATATATATATATAGTATTATACAAAATAACTTAATATATAAATAATATATATATATATAATATATACTTATATATATGCGAGGATGTGCTCATGATATTAAGCCTTATGTGGCCACCTGCCTGATTGCACAAGAACCAAACTCACCGTTAATCACACTTTAGATTAGAGTAAGGGGAAAAGAGGGCAAGATGATGAAGAATAAGACAGAAATAATAAATAGAGAGAAGAAAAAGATATTTATAAACAGATTAAGTCGAGTAATAAGAAGAAATATTTAATAATATAGTACTATATATATATATATATATAATGTAACTCTCTATTTTCATGTATTACATATAGAGTTATAAATTTGCCTTATATACGACAAACAAAACTTTTATATAAACAGGGTATTAAGTCAGTATATAGTATTCAGTTCCAATATATTTACATTATATAGTGAATAATGGATAAGTTAACTTAGACGGATAATAAATCTATTTCGACCTTAAGATACAATAGTATCCATATCATACACATAATTACGGTGAAAATAGTAAGAATAAAATTATGTCTTATATAAATAACCAAGTATAATGTGGTGTCAATGTAATAAAATTTCATATGCTTAACGAAATTATAGTTATATGCCAATTCCTCTCCTTAATACATTCATTACACCCAACTACTCACGGAGAAGATCGTTTCATTATTACTACAGATCTAAATATAAACAAAATTACCGTGTATAATAAGAGACGAGCAATTATCATTCTCAATTATGAATAAAGCCGGATATCTTCAAATATAACCGTAATACGCACTTATTACATTTCTGTATACTAGTGCGGGGCAGTGAAGAGAAAGACTCTACAGAGGTATAAGTGACACGATTTGGAAAGTTGCCTTCTACTTCTGATACTTCATTACTTTATTATATTTCCTAAAAAATTTAGAGAACTTACCCATAAAATTTATGTAGTAATTCATTGAAAGTCATTTTAAATATCTAATATATACAGTATATTATTTAGATCTTGTTGATATCATATAGTATATAATAATATAATATATAATATAATACATTATATATATTATATATATAATACATATATATAAATTATATATATATATATAATATATATTATATATATATATAATATTTATAATATATATATAATATATATTGTGGTGAAGAATATTCTAGGAAAGAAGACTTGTTATCCCATCATCATCATCAGCAGCAGCAGGGACGAATCTGAGGTAAAGGAAAGAGACAAAAGGTTCGCCATTTATTGACGAGGAAATGACGTCGTTGGTCGAAAGAAGACTTTAACTCTTCCTTTGTTTTAAGCACTTCTAAATGAGGCCAAGAATTACGAGGGGAAGCTGCCTAATTGTTAGCGAAAGCTGACCTATATCCTAATTGCTTGATTCTATTGTCATAGTAAATAAGAGAAAGTTTGCGCATGAGTACTATCGAGTGTAGAATATAGGAAAGAACCCCTTCACATGAAATAAAAATACATAAATAATAATAATAATCACATAAATAATAAAACTTATAAATAATCAATCAATAATAATAATAATAATAATAAAATTAAATAATAATGATAATAAAAATAAATATAATAATCATAATTAAAAATAGTTTATTCTGTCAAAGATATTACCTATAAATATCTTATAAAACATCAAAATCTTAATACAAAAAATACATCTACGACAACGACACACTCGCGCGTTGCTAGTGGACATATTCTTCCAGTTGAAGCAACCAATAATCTGAAGATTATTATACCCTTGTCAATAAACTAAAAATTCAATGTTTTGCTTTTTTCAATAGAAAAAATCAATTTAAATTATAATATTTTCATTAGCTAGCTATAAAATTCGTAATGCAAATCTATTTCATAATCTAGGTTTTATTTACTTAGCCATAATACGCATTAGTCGATTTATATCCCTACCAGAACTTGTAACATCAATTAAGTAAACTAATAATAAAAATAACTTCAATAATCAATAATTAATAATAAATAATACTAATAATACATAATAATTAATATAATAACATAATCAATAATAACAATAAAACAATAAACAAAAGCCAAGTAACTAATGGAAGTTATAATACCAAATAACGAGAACTGAAAAAAATTAGTAACAAAATAAAATTTGCTAATAATAATAATAAGTCAATAATAATAATATAATGAAAATAAATCATTATAATCAAAGTAATAAATAAATAACACAAAAATACATATACTAATAATACTAATTATACTAATAATATTTGAACAATAATAATAGACATAATACTACTACTAGAACAACACAACAAAATAATAATAAAATAAATATAATAATAATAATAATACATTAATAATACTATATAATAAATAATAATAATAATAATAATAATATATAATAATCAATAAATGTTATTCTAACGTCAAATAAAGATTAACTTAAAAATTAATTAATAGATAAATAAAAACAATCAAAAGTACAAAAGTCATACAAACAGATACTATAGTTTACATCTCTTATGCAACACTAAATAGAACAACTAGATAGTGACCGTATGCAGTACCATCATTAATCAATTAACTAGAGCATAATACATAACTTAATATCTCTACAAATAACACTCCAGTGTCATACAATTCGATAATAAAGTAAATCAATATTAACAAATCTTAGAAATAAATAATCCTTAATGATAACAAATGAACACACGAAACAGGCCTACTAACGTGAAAAAACACAGGTTTCCATACGCGAGTCGAAAGCCCACACACATAAACAAATCAACTTCAACTAAAAAAAACACCACAATACATAATAAGATAAGAAACACACACAATACACATAACAATAAGTGAATTAAGAATAAGTAAAGAAATAATAATAATATGATCTATAATAATCAATAATTACTTTCGTTTATACTTTTAGAGAAAAAAAAAATATCTTATCTATTATGAAAAGTTTCTCAAACTTTGTACAGCATTAGTGCGAGTACATATATAAATCGAGTATAAAGTAATATATTAATAATAAATAATAATAATATAATAATACATAATAATAATAATAATAATATAAAACATGATAAGAGATCAAGACGTCTTCTCACATTATTAATGATTAACTACATAAAATAATAATAATAATTAATAACTAATAAAAATCTATCAGTAAAATACATAGCTGATACTGAAGTATTTACATAATAAAAATAATAATAGTAATCACTTCTATTTAGCAATGACACTAATAATAATAATAATAATAATAATAATAATTAACAATAATAAATAATGCCTAAAATCTACCTCACTACTTACTATACTAAATTACTACCACTACTAGCCTAAACTAATAATAACAATAATAATAATAATAATAATAATTAGTGAATGGACGATTCCAAATTTCCACCACTATGAGATTAATCACTTATTAACTCAAATAATATAATAATATGAATAAATAAATAAATAATAATAGATTAAAACTAATAAGTCAATTTTCCTTATTAAATGTATAGAATAAATTGATATATTATATGTGGCCATTGGATGAAAATAACTAATAAAATAACTACAATAATACCTCACATACATTAATGAGAGTTAAATACAATACTTGAGCATGAACTGAATCTATTCAATACAATACAATTAAAGTAATAAATAATAATACATAAAAAATAATAAATTTATAAAATTAAATAATCAATAATAAAGAGACTATGTCTAATAATAATCACATTCCATTCGTCAAAATCACAATCATATAGTAAGCAAATACCTACTATATGAGAGATCACTCTAATTTTAGGCTATTCCTCACAAATACGTGAAAAATAAGATATAGTATTTACTTTGCAAATAAAGGTTTTCAAAGGGGGGGAGGGTTAGAGAAAAAAAAATTTTCTAAATAAAAAATTCTTTTTCAAACTTTTGAAAAATTAGATAACACTGCGATTGAAAAGACGAATGATGTTATTAGAGCGTAACATCACCAAAAAACTGTGCATAAAAAGCTTTGAAAACGTAATTATATAATTATACCATGAATTTATTCACTCAGATAGAATACAGGCAAGAGTAGAAAAAATAAGTCACTAGTACTTAGACGAGTCCAACTGTATATCACGTGAAACTATATACTACTGGTGTTTTAAATTTACCTAATTAAACCAAACAACAATCAAAAAGGCAGATTATCATACTCACAGTATATCACCATATTTTGAGAGAAAGCCGCACTAGCTAAAATAAACTCGATCCCTTTTACTAATGTGAACTATTAGATAGCCTCAATATTGGAGAATCATATACCAGATACTTCGTAATCCGATATAATGTCATATGAAATATGCCACTCTTTACATACTTCTACCATAGTATACATATTATTATATATATATGAAAATAAAGAATATATCATTACATAGGCTATAATAAACTATATAGCTGCACAATTACAGTACTATACCATAAATATATTAATATCTCTCTATCACAATAAGACACACCTATATACTATATATAAAAATTATCACCGCAAGCCATATTATATTCTGAGACAACCGATCCTTTAGCGCGGACGAAGTATAAAGTAGACTTAGAGCACTTCAATT
>JABUQX010034572.1:12500-24810 GCA_015478945.1 Trachelipus rathkii | reverse complement strand
CTATTCAAGGAGGGGAACTCTCTAGGTAATTCACACCGTACGGGTTTAGCCCTATTCAAGGAGGGGAAGTTCTCTAGGTAAATTCCACGAAGCGTCACGGGCATAGCCTAATTCAAGGAGGGGAACTTCTCTAGGTAATTCCACACCTCACGGGCATAGCCCATGTCAAGGAGGAACTTCTCGGTTAGATTCACACCTCCGGGCAAGTCCCTATTCAAGAAGGAGAACTTCTCTAGGTAAATTCACACGTCACGGGCATAGCCCTATTTCAGGGAGGGGACCTTCTCTAGGTAATTTCACACCTCACGGGCAATAGCCCTATTCAAGGAAAAGAACTTCTCTAGTAAATTCACACCTCACGGGCATCGCCCTATTCAAGGAGGGAAGCTTCTCTAGGTAATTCACTCCTCACGGCATAGCCCTATTCAAGAGGGGAACTTCTCTAGATAATTTACACCTCACGGGCATAGCCCTTTTCAAGGAGGGGAACTTCTCTAGGTAATTCACACCTCACGGGCATAGCCCTATTCAAGGAGGGGAACTTCTCTAGGGTAATTTCTACCTTCACGGGCTTAGCCCTATTCAAAGAGGGGAACTTCTCTTAGTATTGTCAGCTCCTTACGGGGCAGAGCCCTATTCGCGAGGGGACTTCTCTAGGTAACTTCACACCGTCCGGGCAATAGCCCTTTCAAGGGAAGGGGGAACTTCTGCTAGTAATTCACACCTCACGGTCATAGCCTATTCAAGGAAGGGAACTTCTCTAGGTTATTTCACACTCACGGTCATAGCCCTATTCAGGAGGGGAACTTCTCTAAGGAAAATCCACACCTCATGGGCATAGCCTTATTCAAAGGAGGGGAATTTGCTAGGTAATTCACACCTCACGGGCATAGCCCTATTCAAGGAGGGGAACTTCTCTAGGTAATTCACACCTCACGGGCATAGCCCTATTCAAGGAGGGGAACTTCTCTAGGTAAGTCATACTTTCACGGGCATAGCCCTATTCAAGGAGGGGGAACTTCTCTAGGTAATTCCACCTCACGGGCAGCCCTATTCAAGAAGGGGAACTCTCTAGGTATTCACAACCTCACCGCGCATAGCCTATTCAAGGGAGGGAAACTTCTCTAGGTAATTCACACCTCACGGGCACAGCCTATTCAAGGAGGGGAACTTCTGCTAGGTAATTCACACCTCACGGGCAATAGCCTATTCAAAGGAGGAGAACTTTCTCTAGGTAATCCACACCTCACGGGCATAGCCTATTCAAGGAGGGGAACTTCTCTAGGTAACTTCACCTCACGGGCACAGCCCTATATGTAAGGAGGGGAAACCTTCTCTAGGTATTCACACCCCGTTCACGGGCATATGCCTATCAGGAGGGAGACCTTCTCTGGTAAGTTCAGCCCTGCATCGGGCATATGCCTTTATCAGGAGGGGAACTGGTTCTTGTTAGGGTAATCACAACGTCATGGCCTAAGCCCTATTTCAAGGATGGCCGGAGCTTCTCTAGGGTATTCACACCTCACGGACATAGCCCTATTCAAGGAGGCGAACTTCTCTAGGTAAATTCCACATCCTTCACGGGCATTAGCCTATTCAACGGAGACGGAACTTTCTAGGTAATCTCCCCACCTCAAGGGCATAGCCCCATTCAAGGAGGGGGACTCTCTAGGTAATTCACAACTCACGGTTATAGCCCTATTCAAGAGTGGAACTTCTCTAGGTAATTCACACCTCACGTCATAGCCCTATTCAAGAGGGAGCTTCTCTAGGTAATTCAAACCTCACGGGCATAGCCCCTATTCAAGGAGGGGAACTCTCTAGGTAATTCACTAACCTACGGGCATATTTCTATTCAAGGAGGGGAACTTCTCGCGGTAATTCACACCTCACGGGCATAGCCCAATTTTCCAAGGAGAGGAACTTCTCTAGGTAATTCACTTCTCACGGCAATAGCCCTATTCAAGGAGGAACTTCTCTAGGTAGTCAACCTCCACTGGGCATAGCCGCTATTCAAGCAGGGGAAACTTCTCTAACAAGTAATATCCACCTCAA
The DNA here is from genome assembly GCA_015478945.1 of Trachelipus rathkii. NCBI lineage: Eukaryota > Metazoa > Arthropoda > Malacostraca > Isopoda > Trachelipodidae > Trachelipus > Trachelipus rathkii. The sequence continues at coordinate 22,755 of JABUQX010034572.1, read as the reverse complement.
GGGCATAGCCCTATTCAGGAGGGGAACTTCTCTAGTAATTCACAGCCTCACGGTTATAGCCCTATTCAAGGAGGGGAACTTCTCTAGGTAAATTCACACCGTCACGGGCATAGCCCTAGTTAAAGGAAGGGAAAAATTCGTCTAGAGCTAATTCATACCTCACGGGCATAAGCCTTATTCAAGGAGGGAAACTTCTCTAGGTAATTCCCACATCACGGGCAATAGCCCTATTAAGGAGGGGGAACTTCTCTAGGTAATTACACCTTACGGGCATAGCTTCTATTCAGAAAGAACTTCTCTATGGTAGATTCACACCTCACGGCGAAGCCCTCTTCAAGAGGGAACTTCTCTCAGTATTATCAGGCTCTCACGGGACATAGCCCTATTCGAGGAAGGGTACTTCTTCAAGGATAGGAACTTCTCTAGGTAATTCACACCTTCTACGGGCATAGCCTATTCGAAGGAGGGGAACTTCTATAGGTAATTCCCACCTCACGTGCATAGCCCCCCTATTTAAGGGGGGAACTTCTCTAGGTAATTCCCACTTCAAGGCATAGCCCTTTTCAAGAGGGGAACTTCTCTAGGTAATTTTACACCTCACGGTCAAGTCCTTCAAGGAGGGGAACTTCTCTAGCGAATTCACACACCTAACGGTCATAGCCCTATTCAAGGAGGGGAACTTCTTCTGGGTAATTCACACCATCACGGGCATAGCCCTAGTTCAAGGAGGGGAACTTCTCTAGGTGATTCACACCTCATGGGCATAGCCCTATTCAAGGAGGAACTTCTCTAGGTAATTCACACGCTCCGTGCATGCCCTATCAAGGAAGGGATACTCTCCTAGGTAATTGCACACCTCACGATCACAGCCTATTCAAGGAGGGGAACTTCCTCTAGGTAAGTTCACACGCTGCCGGTCATAGCCCTAATTCAAGGGGGGAACCTTCCTCTAGGTTAATCCTCACACCTCACGGTCCTAGCCCTATTCACAGGAGGGGAACCTTCTCATAGGTTATTCCACCTCAGCGGGCATAGCCCATTTCAAGGAGGGGAACTTTCTTAGGTAGATTCACACCTCACGGGCCATAGCCCTATCAAGGAGGGGAACTTCTCTTAGGTAAATCACACCTCATGGGCATAGCCCTATTCAAGGGAGGGAACTTTCTCTAGGTAATTCACACCTTCAGGGCACTAGCCCTAATTAGCGGTAGGGGAACTTCTACTAGGTAATTCACAATCTAACGGGCATAGCCTATTCGAGGAGGGGAACTTCTCTAGGTATATCACACCCTCACGCGCATAGCCCTATTCAAGGACGGGAACTTTCTAGGTAATTCCACCTCACGGGCATAGCCCCTATTCAAGGGGTGGGAACTTCTCTAGGTAATGTCACACCGTCCCGGGCATAGCCCCTATTTAGGAGGGGAACCTTCTCTAAGTTAACTCACACCTAGCGGGCATCGCCCTATTCAAGGAGGGAAAAACTCTCTAGGTAATTCACACCTCAGGGGCAAAGCCCTATTCAAGAGGGGAACTTCTCTAGGTATTCCACACCTCAAGGGCGCATAGCCCTATAAAAGGAGGGGAACTTCTCTTAAGGTATTCACACCTCGAACGGCCATAGCTCGCTATTCAAGAGAGGAACTTCTCTAGTAATTCTAACCTCTAACGGGCTTAGAGCCCTATTCAAGAGGGGAACTTCTCTAGGAATGTCAGCACCTCAACGGCAGAGCCCTTCAAGGAGGGGAGTTCCTCTAGGTAATTCCACACCTCACGGGCACAGCCCTATTCACGGAGGGGAATTCTCTAGGTTTCTCACACCTCAACGGGTCACAGTTCTATGTCAAGGAGGGGGAACTTCTTCTAGTAATTTCCTACACCTCACGGGCAATAGCCCTATTCAAGGAGGGACTTCTCTAGGTAATTTCACACTCACGGCGCATAGCCCTAGTTCAAGGAGGAGATTCATCTAGGTACATTCACACTTCACGGGCATAAGCCCTTATTCAGGAGGGGAACTTCTCTAGGTAATTCACACCCTCACGGGCGATAAGCCCTATTCAAGGAGGGGACTTCTCTAGGTAATTCACACGTCACGGGCATACAGCCCTGATCAAGGAGGAGAACTTCTCTAGGTAATTCATACATCACGGGCTTAGCCCATTCAGGATGGGGAACTTCTCTAGGTAATTCACACCTCACGGTCATAGCCTATTGTCAATGAGGTGGGGGAACTTCTCTAGGTAATTCACACCCTCACGGGCATAGCCCTAGTCACGGAGGGGAACTTCTCTAGTAATTCACACCCCTCATGGGCATAGCCCTTATTCAAGGAGGGAACTTCTCTCACACCCTCACGGGCATAGCCCTATTCAGAGAAGGGAAGCTTCTCTAGGTAGATTCACGACCTTCACGATCACAGCGCCTAATTTCAGGAGGGGAAGCTTCTCTAGCGCTCCATTGCACGGATCCTCCGGTCCATAGCACGCTAATTCAAGGAGGGGAACTTCTCAGGTAATTCACACCTCACGGTTGCATAGCCCTATTTCAAGGAGGGGAACTTTCTAGGTTATTCACCCTCGGACGGGCTGGACCCTATTCAAGGAGGGGCACCAACTACTTTAGGTAATTCACACCTCACGGGCAATAGCCCTATTTCAAGAGGGGGAACTTCTGTGTATGGAGTAGATGTGCCACGCCTGCAGCGTGGGCGAGAGCCCTATTCAAGGAGGTGAGCTTCTCTAGGTAAGTTGCGCACCCTCACAGGGCATAGCCCTATTAGAGGAGGGGAAACTTCTCTAGGTACTTCACATCTAACGGGCGATAGCTACGGTTCGAAGGAGGGAACTTCGTCTTGGTATGATTTTGATGTTACATGCCGCTCGAACGGGCATAGCCGCTATGGTGCCAGGACTCGGACTGTCATCTGGTAGTAATGTGTTGTTGGGTGAGCTGACGTACCTCACGAGGCATATGCCCCTATTCAAGGGGTGGGAACTTCTCTCAGGAATTCTATCACCTGCATCGGGCAATAGCCCCTAGTTTAAGGAGGGGAACTTCTCTATTGAATTCACACCTCACGGGCATAGCCCTGTTCAAGGAGGGAAACTTCTCTAGGTAATTCACACGCCACGGGCATAGCCTATTCAAGGAGGGGAGGACTTCTCTAGGTAATGTCACACCTCACGGGCATAGCCCTATTACAAGAGGGGAACTTCTCTAGGTAATTCACACCGTACGGGGCATAGCCCTATTCAAAGAGAGGAACTTCTCTAGGTAATTCACACCTCACGGGCAATAGCCCTATTCAGGAGGGAACTTCCTAGTAATTCACACCGATCACGGGGCAAGAGCCCTATTCAAGGAGGGGAGCTTCCTCTAGGTAAATTCACACCTACGGGCACAAGCCCTATTCAGGAGGAACTTTCTAGGTTTCTCACACCTCACGGGCACAGTTCTATTCAAGGAGGGGAACTTCTCTAGGTAATGTCTACCCCTCACGGGCATAGCCCTATCAAGGAGGGGAACTTCTTCATACCATACGGGCATAGCCCTATTCAAGGAGGAGAACTTTCTAGGTAATTTCTACCTTCACGGCATAGCCCGTATTCAGGGAGGGGAACTTCTCTAGTAATTCACACCTCACGGCATAGCCCTGATTCAAGGAGGGGAAACTCTCGTAGGTAATCTCCCACCATTCACGGGCATAGCCCTGAATCTAAGGAGGAGAACTTCTTCTAGGTAATTTCACAGCTCACGGCCTTAGCCCTATTCAGGAGGGGAACTTCTCTATGGTAATTCACACTCACGGGCAATAGCCCTATTCAAGGAGGGGAACTTCTCTAGGTAATTCACACGTCCCCGGCATAGCCCAGTTCAGAAGGAGGGAGACTTCTCCAGTTTTCACACCTCACGGGCATAGCCTGATTCAAGAGGAGAATTTCTCTAGGTAATTACACCTCACGGGCATAGCCCCTTTCAAGGAGGGGACTTCTCTAGGTAATTCACACTCACAGAACGGGCAAATAGTCCCTATTCAAGGGGAGAACTTCTCTATAGGTAACTTCACACTTACGGGCATGAGCCCATTCAAGGAGGGGAACGTCTCTAGGTAATTCTACACCTCACGGCATAGCCCTATTCAAGGAGGGGATATTCTCTAGGTGAATTCTACACCTCACGGGCATAGCCCTGATCAAGGAGGAGAACTTTCTAAGGTACTTCACACCGCACCTCACGGGCATAGCCTAATTCAAGGAGGGGAACTTCTCTAGGTAATTCACACCTCAGGGGCATAGCCCTATTCAAGGAGGGAACTTCTCAAGGTAATTCACACCTCACGGGCATAGCCCTATTCAAGGAGGGGAACTTCTCTAGGAAATTCACACCTCACGGGCATAGCCCTATTCCAAGGAGGAGAACTCTCCTAGGTAATGGATTCAACTCACGGGCAATAGCTCCTATCAAGGAGGGGAATCTTCTCTAGTAATTCACCCCTCACGGGCATAGACCCTATTCATGGAAAGGAGCTTCTCTTAGGTAATTCACGACCTCACGGGCATATGCCTAATATCAATGGAAGGGGACTTCTCTAGGTAATTCACTCCTTACGGGCAATAGCCCTATTCCAAGAGGGGAACTTCTCTAGATAATTTTTACCCCTATCGGGCATAGCCCTATTCAATGGAGGGGAAACTTCTCTAGTAATTCACTACCTCACGGGCATATGCCCTGATTCAAGGAGATAACTTCTCTAGGTATATTCACACCTCACGGGCATAGCCCTATCAGGAGGGAACTTCTCTAGGTCAGATTCACACCGTCACGGTCTCAGCCCTATTCAATGGAGGGGAAGCTTCTCTGTTATTACACCGTCACGGGCATAGCCCTATTCAAGGCGGGGAACTTCTTTAGGTAATATCACACCTCACGGGCATAGCCTAATCAAGGAGGGAACTTCTCTAGGTAATCACATGTCACGGGCATAGCCCTATTCAAGGAGGGAAAGTTATCTAGTTAATTCACACACCCAAGGGCCTAGGCCCTATTATGAGGAGGGGAACTTCTCTAGGTAAGTTCTACCTAGGATAGCCCCTCTTCGGAGGAGGGGAACTTCCTCTAGGTAATTTAACACCTCCACGGGCAAAGCCCTAATTCAAGGACGGCCACTTTCTCTAGGTTAATTTCACCCGTCACGGGCATAGGCCCCTATTCAACGGGTGGGAACTTCTCTTAGGTAATTCACACCAGTCACGGGCATAGCCCCTATCTTAAGGAGGGGAACTTCTCTAATTAACCTCACACGATCACGGCATATGGCCCTATTCGGACCGGGAAACTCTCTGTAATTTACACCCTCAGGGGCATACGCCCTATTCAAGAGGGGAAGCTTCTCTAGGTAATTCACACGCTCACGAGGCATAGCCCTATTAAGGAGGGGAACTTCCTCTGTGTAATTCACACCTCACGGGCATAGCCCTATCAACAGAGAGGAACTTCCTAGGTAATTCTAACCTCTACGGAGCATAGCCTCTATTCAAGGAGGGAAACTTCTCTAGGTAATTCACACTCACGGCAGAGCCCTATTCAAGAGGGGAGCTTCTCTAGGTAATTCACACCTCACGGTGCATACCATTCAAGGAGGGGAACTTCTCTAGGTTTCTCACACCTCACGGGCACAGTTCTATTCAAGGAGGGGAAACTTCTCAAGGTAATTCACACCTCACGGGCATAGCCCTATTCAAGGAGGGGAACTTCTCTAGGTAATTCACACCTCACGGGCATAGCCCTGATCAAGGAGGAGAACTCTCTAGGTAATTCACACTTCACGGCATAGCCCTATTTCAAGAGGGGAACTTCTCTGGTAATGTCACACCTTCAACGGGCATAGCCTATCAAGGAGGGGAATCTCTAGGTAATTCACCACCTTCACGGGCATAGCCCCTGATCCAAGGAGGAGAGACTTCTCTAGGTAATTCCACAGCTCACGAGCTAGCCTATTCAAGGAGGGGAATTTCTTCTCTGGTTAATTCACACCTCACGGGCAAGCCTATTCCAGGAGGGAACTGTCTCTAGTCATTATCACACTCATCGGGCCAATGCCTAATCAAGGAAGGGAACTTCTCTAGTACAGACTTCACACCTCACGGGCATCAGCCCTACTTCAAGGAGAGAATCTTCTCAGGTAATATTCACACCTCCACGGGCATAGGCCCTATTCAAAGGAGGGGAACTTCTCTAAGGTAATTCACACCATCACGGGCATAGCCTATTCGAAGGAGGAGGGGAACTTCTCTAGTAATTCACACCTCACACGGGATAAGCCCTATTCAAGGAGGGACTTCTCTAGTAATTCACACTCACGGGCATAGCCTATTCAACGAGGGGAACTCTCTCGTAGGTAATTCACACCGGTCACGGCATAGCCCTGATCAGGAGGAGAACTTCTCTTAGGTATTCACACTTCACGGGCTTAGCCCTATTCAAGAGGGAATTCTCTAGGTAATTCACACCTCACGGGCAATAGCCCTATTCAAGAGGGGAACTTCTCTAGGTAATTCACACCTCACGGGCATAGCCCTTTCAAAGGAAGGGAACTTCCTAGTAATTTTCACATCCTCACGGGCCTAGCCTGATTCAGGGGAGGAGGAACTTCTTAGTAAATTCACACCTCACGGCATAGCCCTATTCAGGAGGGGAACTTCTCTAGTAATTCACACCGTCAACGGGCATAGCCTATTTCAAGGAGGAGATCCTTCTCTAGTAATTCACCCACAAACAGGAACTTTTTTTTTTTCTTTTTTTTTTTTTGCCTTTATTGTATCCGTTGCGATTGTTGTTCTTGCTTTTTTTTACTTCGCTTTGGTGTCGGTCGCTGGTTGTTGTTTCTTATACAGGTTGCTCTGTGGGTGGTGGTGTGTGGTGTTGGTGGTATATTGTAGTTTGTGTGGATAGGGGCCTTTTTTTTTTATTTTTCCGACCTCCCACCTTTTTTTGCGACTTTTTTTTTTTTTTTTTTTGTTTTCGTTTTTTATTTTTTTTGTTTTTTTTACTTTCTTTTTTTTCTTTACTTTTTTTTTTTGTTTTTTTTTTTTCTTCTTTTTTGTCTTCTTCTTCTTCTTGTTTTTTTTAACAACCTTTTATGGTTTTTCCTTTGGGTGTTCCATAATTTTTGTTGTGTTTGTGGTGCTGTTTTTTTTTTTTTTTTTTTTTTTTTTTTTTCTTTGTTCTTTTTTTTTTTTTTTTTTTTTTTTTTTTTTTTTAGAGCTTTTTTCTTTTTCCTTTTTTTGTTTTTAATTATATATGTGTTCTTTTTTTTTTTTTTTAATGCTTTTCTTATTTTATTTTTGTTTTTGACTTTTTTTTTTTTTTATTTTTTTTTTTTTATTGCGTGTGCGTGTGCCTTTTGCTTACTCTTTTTTTAGCTTTTTTTTTTTTTTTTTTTTTTTTCTTTTTTTTTTTTTCACCTTTTTTTTGTTTTTTTTTGTTTTTTTTTGTTTTTTTTTTGTCTTTTTTTTTTTTCGCTTTTTGTGTTTTTTTTCTTTTTTTTCTTTTTTTTTATTTTCGCGATTTTTTTTTTTTTGTTTGCTTTTTCAGTGGCGCTTTGTTTTTTGTTTTGTGGTAGGGCTTGTTGTTGGCGCTGGCTGTTTGTGTGTTTTTTTTGTTTGTTGGAGCTCCGGGGCTATTTGCGCGGGGTCTTTTTTTTTTTTTTTTCTCTTTTCTTTCAATGCTATAACCCCTGTTCTAAGGAGGGGGGAACTTTCTCTAGGTAATTCACACCTCAACGGCCATAGCCCTATTTCAAGGAGGGGAACTTCTCTAGGTAAATCACGCCTCATGGGCATAGCCCTCATCAAGGAGGAAGAACTTCTCTAGGTAATTCACCTCACGGGCATAGCCCTATTCAAGGGAAGGGCGAACTTCTCTAGGTAAATTCACACCTCACGGCATAGCCCTATTCAAGGAGGGGAACTTCTCTAGGTAATTCACACCTCACGGGCATAGCCCTATTCAAGGAGGGGAACTTCTCTAGGTAATTCACACCTCACGGGCATAGCCCTAATCAAGGAGGGGAACTTCTCTAGTATTCACACCTCACGGGCATAAGCCCTATTTCAAGGAGGGGAACTTTCTCTAGGTAAGTTCACACCTCACGGGCATAGCCTATTCAAGGGAAAAGGAGCTTCTCTAGGTAATTCACACCTTCACGGGCATAGCCTGTTGTTAGATACTAATTGCAAGGACGGAACTTCTTCTAGGTAATTCACTCTTCACGGGGCATAGCCCTATTTCAAGGAGGGGAACTTTCTTCTAGGTTATTTACACCTCACGGGCATAGCCCTATTCAAGGAGGGGAACTATCTCTAGGTAATTCACACATCACGGCATAGCCCTATTCAAGGAGGGGAACTTCTCTAGTAATTCACACCTCACGGGCAAGCCCTATTCGAAGGAGGGGAACTTCTCTAGGTAATTCACACCTCATGGGCATAGCCCTATTCAAGGGTGGGGAACTCTCTAGGTAATTCACACTCACGGGCATAGCCCTATTCAAGGAGGGAACTTCTCTAGGTAATTACACTCACGGGCAAAGCCCTATTCAAGAGGGGACTTCTCTAGGTAATTCAACACCTCACGGGCATAGCCAAAAGCGCCGCCTTAGAAATGTCACGGAGGGGAACTTCTCTAGGTAATTCACACTCAACGGGCAAAGCCTATTCAGGAGAGACCTTCTCTAGGTACTCCACCCTCACGGGCATAGCCCTATTGTCAAGGAGGGACTTTCTAGGTAATTCCACACCTTGTTGGGCATGCCTTTTCTAGGCGGGGAGCTTCTCTAGGTAAATTCACATCCGTCACGGGCCATAGCCCTTAGTTCAACGGGGGGAACTTCTTCTAGTAAGTCACACCTCACTTGGGCCCATAAGCCCTATTCAAGGAGGGGAACTTCTCTGGTAATTCACACCTATGGGCATAGTAGCCCTATTCAAGGAGGGAACTTCTTAAGGTAATTCACACCTCACGGTTATATATATCTATAATACATATATTCGGTTTGCCTTCTTTTCAAGCTCACCTACACATTCTTACAATGGAGTTGGCTTTCACACAACTCAAGACACAAAACTCAAACCTTCGTGCGTCTTTATTATCGTTGTTGTTTAATTTTCTTGCGACCATTAATTGGGAAGGGCAAATTTGGTTTTTCTTTCTATTCGACTACAAGAAGCTTCTAAAATGCGTTGGGTGTTCTGGTCCTTGTCGGGAGGCGCTGTTTGAATTTTCACTACGCCCTACCTTCAGTTTGCCCTGGCTCTGTTATAGGATTATAGGAGTTCGGTTCGTCCCTTCAATGGCTGAGTTTTCTTGGAGTGACTGTGTCGAGTTTTGGGAGTGACTGTGGTGAGTTTTGGGAGTGAATGGTGGAAGATTTTGGGAGTGACTGTGGAAGAGTTTTTTGGGAGTGACTGTGGGAGAGTTTAGCTGCAGAGCCAGAGACGACGTTAATAGACGAAGAAACTCTTAGACATCTTCTTTTTAAGGAGACCTGTGGGAGTGTAACCGCCCTATTTTTTCATTTGTTCCCTTGCTCCTAGTATAAGTAATATATATATATATATATATATATATATATTATTATAGTATTATATATTAAATAATATATTATATATTATATATATTTTAATATAATATAATATATATTTTATACCTATTTAATATATATATATATAGTATAATATATATATTATACAGATCTAGTATATATATATATATAGTACTATATATATGTATATCTATATATATATAATATATATATACTATATAAGTATATATATTTATATTATATATATATATATATATATATATATATATATATATATATGCCACCGTTCATTCTTTAAACCTGTCAATAATGGTGGTGTTCCTCAGAGTTCTGTCATATCCTCAACTCTTATTGTACTTTCCTTTAATGACCTTCTCTCTATTACTTCTTCACTTATCCACTCCTATGCCCGCGACTATACCTTTCATAACTCATTTCATTTTGAGAGATGTAACACCCAACAGCAAATGGCTCATGCTAGGGGGGTGGGGGGTATGACCTTGGGGCAACAAAACATCTGACCTTTCTCGAATTTCCCAATTAGAACAATTGAGGAATTGAGAACATGATTGTCTTTAATGCCTTAAAAACTAAGTTCCTTCATCTTCGACATAATATTCCACACAACTACGACATCACCTTCGATTACAT
>JABUQX010034571.1:0-14363 GCA_015478945.1 Trachelipus rathkii | reverse complement strand
TAATAATATAGATATACTTAACAAAACTGACAATCTACATAAATGTAACGACTTACTTTCTGATAACAATACATATTCCCTCCTTCACCAAAAATCCATTATTTAAATAAACTTTAACCATAAACTAAAAAAAACATTTCTTTGCAGAACATACTCAATCTTCACAAAGATTTAAAAGCTACTTTCCCTTGCCTCTCAAAATTTTAAATGGAATCCCAACACAACAACATTAAAACCAACATACTCCTCTTCGGCTCCCATCATCTCTAACATAGATACAAAACAAGTTTTTCGGGAGAGAGAAAATATGTATAAAGCAACACCAAAATTTTGCTACCTTTGAACATTTGCTACTGAAATGTATTTTTTTAACTTTGGATTGATGATTGGTATTTTTCCCATGAAATGACACCAGCACGAGGTTTTAATATATTAGCGCAAATAATTAATTGTTAAATTAAATAATTCTTGCACTTTGTTACCATTTCCACTGGATTTTGTAATAGACAAAACAATATTTACCTATACAACTTTATAGCATTTTGTAATCACCCTTCAATATATTATATATATATATATATATATATATATAGATATATATATATACATATATATATATATAGTATATATATATTATATAATATATATAATATAATATATAGTATATATATTATATTATATATAATATATATATATCAAGTTATATATATAATATATATACATATATATATATATATATATATATGGGGTCATAAAAAATATGGAAGAGAAAGAAACATTATCCTCTCCGGGTTTCGAACCGCTGTTCCTGCGTCCGAGAATCAAAATGTCCACCGTCATAAGGCTACTGCACCATCCGCGGACTTACTTTTAAATACTACTATTTTTAGTGTATCAGTAGCATGTAATAAAGATCTCAGAGCATTCTGAGCGGTTTGAACTGAAAAATGTTTTCAATGAAAATGTGATTCTCTATGTTCCGCTTAGTTCATTTATTTTAGTAAGAACAGATAAGCACATATATATATAAATATAATATAATTTCCAATTTTGTCGTTTCTAGTTCTCTCCAATTCCTGTATTAAAAGGAAATCATGTTGGACGGCAATTACTAGCTTATATACTTATAATATATATATATATCATATATATAGTATATATATATATATTATATATACATAGTATATATATATATATATTATAATATATACTATATATATATAATATATATATATATATCATATATATTACTATATATATATATATATCATATATATATACATTATACATATATATAGTATATATATATTATATATATATATATATATATAATATAATATATATATATATATATATATACTTAGTATATATATATATTATATTATACTATATATATAATACTTATATATTCACCTTATTCACCAGTCCCCTCCGGATAGATCTGATATTGACCTGTCAGGCTATCGCCTCTGCCAGAACCTCCATCCAAATGGTTTTCTTGCTCTACACTTCTTCTCTCCATCCACATCCGCCATAGACACTCACTCTGACGTTCATCGCATCTGCCACCGCGTTCCATTCCATTCTTTTTCTTCGGTCTGCCCGCAGGTCCACGGCCCACTGGCGTCCATTCCAGCATCGTTTCTTCGTCCTCAATCCCTCATTCCATTCTCTTGCAAGGTGCCCATGACCATCTCAGCATTGATTCTGTCTATATATATAAGTTATTTGATCCAATCTCCAGCTCTTCTTCGTATTTTCCTCACTTCTCCGCCTATCTCTCAGGGTACAACTCGCCTCACATCAATCCAGCACCCCTAATCTCCGCCACCTACACCCTTCTCATTTGTGTTGTGTTCATTGCCCAGGCATCTCCGTATCATCCGCACACTAGTAATGGCCTCATATTGTTTTGTTGTATATCACCATTTGTCACCTTCTTTTGGTATAGCTGTTTCTTTCAGTACTGGTTATAATGCTCCTACGTTCTGAGAGAACTTCTTTTTCCTCTCGCCTATCTCCCCTCCTTGACCTCCTCTACTTGAATTTATCCCCCTGCTGTATCCATCTCCTTCGCTTTTCACGCTGTTAGATATTTTTCCCGCCCCATCAATTCTCATTACCTCCGTTTTATTGTCAGATGATTCATTTTCTTAACATTTAATTACGCGACTACTTCTCCAATTTCCGCAATCTCCCGGGCCATTTTCCACATTTCCTAGCAGATCCACCTCGCCTGTATATCAAATGGGCTGCATCATTCTGCTCAGACCTCACTATCTCTATAGTAGTGTTGTGCTCATTGAGTCACCCTGTCTACATACTTTCTCTTTCAGTCCGTTAAAATCCATGTATAATATGAAATTAGCAGGGCGGAGAGCACACCACGTCGCTACGTTAGGATACACGCCAAAAAAAAATTCCTCTTCGTAGCTTCACCCCTTTAGTCTTATTTTCTTGACACCGCCACTATGCTGCTTTCGAAACCGCTTCTTAATCTTTCTGCTACTCATACTCATCATTCATCCACCAAAGTCAAAGCTCTTTCCCTCATCAATTCATAAATCATAGGTTCTTTCAAAGGTCAAAAATCGAACATATACTGCTCCTTTGATTCCATTCTATGTTTATTCATATCATCACTTGCTTCATGTTAGAAGATTCGGTTCCATTGTAAACTTTTTCCTGCCCTGAAACCATATTGCCAACTTCCCAGTTTATGCTTCAACTTTATTCTCAGGACTCCTTTCCAATATTCTCTCTTATATCTTCCCTGGCAACACCCGAGTAAAGCATAATCGCCTCTGTAGTTGTACAAAATTGCTTATCTCCTTTACTTATATATAGGCCCAACCACCAGCTGCTGCTTCCTTGTTCGTCGGAGTATTCTCTCTTTGTCGCCACATCTCAGTTCAGCATAGTTCTAGTAGGCCATACACTTCCACTCCCTTCTCCATGTCTTGTAATAATTCAAGCTCAAAAACCACCGGCGGAAATGCTTTTCACCATTCCTTAGCGTTTTTATTGCCTCTTTCTTATTTCCATCCAGCAAGTTATCCCCTCCGTCCATTTCTCCTGTCCGTCCACCACCTCCAGTCCCATCTCCATCTGCACCATCCTCAACCTTCAAATCTCAACAATATCCTCAAACAGTATTCTTCTTCCAACTTCTGTCAACATGAGTCGGTTCCTCCCCTACCAACGTTATCTCCCTCCATCATGTCATATATTGACGTGCGTTTCTTGGGTTCTTTCGAGGTTTCTCATACTTTTAAGGCCAATCCATAGAATTTTATTTTTTTTGTTCCCATTAACCATATTTCAGAATATTTTTTTGCTGCCTTTGAAGCAACCATAAGACGTATTGTTTCTGCCGGTAGAGGAATGGCTTCCAACATAATTCCAAAATCAATTTTCTTCAGTTTTTACTTTCAATCATTTCCATGTATGCTCCTATTTTCTATCAAGTTATATGGCAGGCCTTCACTGTTATCGTTGCCACATGCTGTCTCTTTTTCCTCCTCCCCTACTTATTTCTCTTTTCCCCAGTACCTCATTTCCTATTCCCAATTTATATTTTCTCTTAAATTATTCTATTTTTCATCTTATTGTTTTCCTCTTCACTATTCCATACTTGCTATCAATAAGTATCTCCTTTTTAAGTCTCATTGAAATTCTCCCTCTTTCGTATGCCTGGCCTTATACCTCGCTTATCTCTTGCTCCAATCTCAGTATCCCAATTACCAGGTATCTGTGGTCCGAAATCCAAGGATATGTAGGTAGGGCTGTTGTCACGGTCATGAAATATATTCTTTATTGGTCCAAAATAAATCGTATACATTGAGCTTTTCTACGTGATCTTTCATAAAATCCAACATATCCATTTGTACGCAGGTCCACTTTTTACTTTCTTCATTGTTGGAAGTATGTTTGTCATGAAAGTTAAATCCCGTTTTCTCAGCTGCAAGAATCTATTCATCAGTTTCCCCCTCTTCGTCCTGTCTTCCCACTCCGAAAGCCCCATGACTCCTCTCCTCTCCCTCTCTTCTAGTTCCAATGATGTACAGTTCAGGTGTCTCCAATTAATTCGATCTTCTGTCTCTCTCCAATCCAATATGCGCTAGCAATTAAGTCTTCTCTTAAATCCATCTCCTTTTCCTCCCTGGTCTTCCCCCTATGTGGGGTGTATATATGAAATATACTTAATCTCTCGTCCATCCTGACCTTCATCGTAATGGCCATTAATCTTTCATTTATCAGCTATCTGTTCGTTATATTCTTGTATATTCTTGTAGATATCCGGTTTCACTAAGATCGCCACACCGAGTCCTTTTTTTCTTTCTTGCAATTCCCTATATAATAATCAGGTGCATGAGTCTTCATGTACTTCTACCTAGTACCCTCTCCCTCGTATCTCGTTTCACACATTCCCATCACTTCCAAATCTTTCTTTCCTTCATTAAGATCTAACAATCTCCTCCTCCTTACCTTCAGCGTACTCACGTTAAATTGTTTGGCAAATCCCATTATACGTATTACAAATCCTTACTTGCTGTAGTCAATTTTCTCTCCGGTTCGTCAACTTGGGCAGTCCTGTTCCGAGGCGTCACATTGGGCTTCTCTGATGCAAATGGGATTTCGGAGAGCGGCTGCTGGGCCTGTCCATCCTCAGCCAGAAGCACGCGTCTAGTCCGAGCTCCAGGGTACACGACGGAGGACGTTGGAGTTGGGCTTCTGTACCCCATATATATATTATATATATATATAATATACTATATATATATATATATATATATATATATATTATATATATATATATTATATAATATAGATGATATATAATATTATATATATATATATATAGATATATATAATATATTCATATATATATATATATATATATAATATATAATATATATATATATATATATATATATATATATATATATAATAATAATATATATATATGTTCATGTCAATAAATCCTTACGTGAGTCGTATTCTAATTACGCATTGACTTACCTGAAATTGCAAGTATATCTCCTTCGAAGATGACCACTTGGGGAAGTGTACACAGCGGTTTCTCAACGTTTCTTGCCACTGTTCAATAGCACAGTACCGAATTCTTTCCTGAAGTGTGTTAGTTCACGTGTTACATTTTTTACGTTTTCCATCGTCCCAAAAAAATGATGCCCTTCAACTTCATTTCAGCTTAGGGAAAGGTAGAAATCAGCGCGTAGGGAATCTAAAGTATAAATGAACGAGGGATGTGGAATAACTTGAATGTTTTTCTTCACCAGAAATTCTATAATTTGAGAGCGCTGTGTGAGACTGAGCGCCGAGTATATACTTTGTCGGATTTTTTCTGTACTGGTAGATTCGTCTGAATTGTTTTTATTTTCGACTATATAAATTTTTCAATCTTGCTAACTGGTTTGTTGTCATTATAAGAAAAAATATTGTAGTTTATACTATTGATGCAGCATTCACTCAATTAATATAGAAAAGTCTATTTTTAATTCTGCGTGTTCTACTTAAGCATCGAGGCTTCTCCTTAACCCGAGGTTATTAATTCTATGTTTTTTATCTAGATCTCTGACACGCTAGAAAAACCCCTGCTTGTTATGATTCCGGCGGTCTTACATGTAGTAACCCTCATAAGTTTTACATTTGTTATAGTCTCTGTTTGTATACGACATCATGACTTATGCTTTACTTCCTCCCCAGTAGTGCCACCCCGTAATTGCAAGAATACCCCCCGGAACGCTCATTCAAGTCATTCTTGGATAAGAATACTTAACTGATGTATCGGGACTCATCAGATATGTGATCTATCTCCCACAAACCCGGTACGAAGAAGGTAGCGTTAATATTCTAAATTATAATGACAGATGGCCGATCATTATAATCTTTGTCTAAAATGGATGATTTAAGCGTCGTTATAGAGAGAAGGCTACAAATAATTACTATATTACCGATATTTATATATATAGTATAGTTCATTAGTAGTTATAATATACTTATTTAAATATCAACTCAAATCTAGTAGATATATATACTCATTAGATTATATATATTATATTATATATATCGTATATATATATTATATAGTAAATAATTATAGTAATAATATAATAATCAATATTAAAAACTGCTGAGCGACATGGATCTGACAAGGCGTAGAAAGGTGAGCAAGACTTCAAGAACCAAGTTTGGTGAATTGTTTTTTGGCCACCATCCTTTTCCCAACAAAGGAAACAAAAATAAATATAAACATTTTTATTTTCTACCCATTTTTTGGGACAAGGCAGGTTGCCCAATTGCAAATTACAAGAGTTGGGGAGGAAATCCAAAATAGAACCAAGTCTGCATATCAAATGAAGCTGAGAAATATAATAAAAAACATAACAAAAAGAATTCCGAACTTACCGATGAAGTGTATGTAAGATTGAGCATAGCAGTTATGTTTAGGGTCAGTGTTGGACAGAGAAAGGATAAGAAGGCTGTATAGAAAATAGGATGGAAAAGGAAAGAGGATGGGGTGAAATCCACACAGTGCTGAGATGGGAGAAGTTTAAGCAAATTACCCCTTTCATTTTGAACAGCAATTAACTCAGGCTAGGAAGGTCATTGTTACTCAGCGACGCGGAGTCCAATGTTCGAATCCCGCTGATCTTATTGAGCTTCTAATTGGGGCAAAGAAATCAGGTTGTTTTCAATGCCTTAAAAAACTTAGGTTCTTTATCTCGCTACTCGAATCAATCTTCCACACAACTATTATCAACTTCGAAAATGAGCAACTCAAAAATTAGTTTATCCTTAATATTCTTGAATTTCATTTTTAAGTGATCCTTTTTGAAAGGATCACATTCTCTCTCTCTCTCTCTCTCTCTCTCTCTCTCTCTCTCTCTCTCTCTCTCTCTCTCTCTCTCTCTCTCTCTCTCTCTCTCTCTCTCTCTCTCTCTCTCATTTTTTTCTTTACAAGTTTCCAAGAGTTTGGGTGTTCTGGGGCGCCTTCGGCACTTCTTCAAATTACCCCAGTTGCTTGCTGTTTATACGAATGTTGTTCGCCTAGTGGTTCCAATCACATAGCTCGCATTGGAAGGGTTGAGTCTAAGGCTTTTCGTTTCATCAACCCTCTGTTCTCACTAACTTTTCCAGTCTATTTCTGCCTTTTGAACTACCGCTCCTTATTCTATCGTTATTATAATGGACATTACTCTCCTGAACTCTCCAGTCGTATACCTCCTCCTCTCCTTTCTCGGTCCAACTCTGACCCCCAGACTTGACCGCTATGCTCAATTTTATATGTACTTCACAGGTAAAGTTTCTAACACACTCTTTTTTCTAATTTTCTACTTCCTTTGACTTGAACAATTCAAACGATGGGTATCGGGGCATGTTGACCTTGCCTCTTGATTTTCCCAACTCCGTTAGAATTTGGTAGGCCTATGATCTTTGCCCATCGGAGGAGATATGTAGGAAATTGGTAAAAGATAAAAGAATATTCCTGAATATGCCAGTAGGGTACGTGAAGGAAAGAAAAAGACTAACATTATTTGAGGTCAGAATTCTGCAGAGAAAGACAAAGCACACATAAGCTCCTCTTCAATGGAGGGGGAATGTCTGTTGCAATAGAAAAAGCATAAGGAGAATAATGGTGTAAGAGTTCGACAACTATAAATTGGAGAGAATCGGTGAGAGTGGGAGAGTTAATAAGAAAAAGCCCATAGGCTTCACTTTTTCAATAAAATCTATGGGAGTGGAACCACCCCACATATAAGACGCATGTACCCCCATACAAAGATGATCGATACCCATAGAGAGCAAAAATCTGGGGCCGGGTGAAGGAAGTAGTTCTGAAAGACATTCAAAACTAGAAGCTTTGTTTAGTGAGAGTAATCTGATCTTTCCAAGGAAGATGACGATATTTTATGTGTCAAGGTTATTTAAATCAAGGATGATGAAGTAATAGTTATGTTCAACGTAACATTCCCCTAAAATCAGAAGAGCAGTAGACAAAATGTTAGAAGAAAAATCGTCAGTCGAGTGTTATTTACTGAAATCATGCTGAGTTTAAGATTGGATGAATTGAAATGTTACCAGATGCTTGAACTTGCGACAGATTCGATGACTTTGGAAAACATAAGTTAGAAAAATAGGCTAATTTGGAGAGTTAAGTGGGATTCAAATATTCGGCATTTGTGAATGAGCGCAGACTAAAAGGCGGAGACGAATGTTTTCCAAAACCAGGAGCATGCTCAGAAACACAAGTTTTGACATTCTCTGAAGGAATATGTTGAGCGTTGTGAGCTTTCTTAGTATTAAGCTCAATCAGAATAAAAGTCACACCTTTAGGAGAAATAGAAATTCTAGGCATAGTTGAATTAAAGGAAAGTGGAAGAGGAGGAATAGGTTAGAATATAGTTCAGCTTTAGCTAAAGTAGGACAGATATGCAAAAAAATGAAGAGGGTAATAATCTTAATCATGTTTTTTTTTTTTTGTGAGAAGAGTTTTTGGTTTCGTTGAGAATAGGTTTTTCACGATTCTGTAAAATATAAGTAGTATCAGTTTCTAGAATATGAAGACTACGGTAATTCTTGAAAGGAACGCATTTGTAATGAAAAGCACTAAAACGTGCAGAGCTAAACCAAGTTTGTGAGTGTAGGTCGAAGGGAAAGAGAATGGTATGTATGCTTCATGCCTCCTGAGAGATTAACTTCAGTTATACGCGCAGCACTATCCGAAGGACCTCATAAAGCAGAAACCTTAATTATTCCAAGGGAAATAAATCATATTACGACCGCAAGCAATTTTCATCACTAAATTCCAAAATGTTTCCTCGTTCAAAGCATTATTGGCTTCTCTTGAAGGTGTTTTTAACAAATTGAAAAAGATGGGGATATGAATGAGTTTAAAGGACAATGGTGGGGGAGAAGGAAAGATTTTATCTGCATAATGATAAAAAATGAAGGTTAAAAAAAGAATTAAGGTGTTTGGTTCCTCTTTAAATTGATCACTTTTTCAAGCAAGGGAGCTACATTAAATGTTCAATGTTGCTTTCAATAGAAAAACTGTAATGGGATTCATTAAGTGTATTTTCAGAACTAGATAAAATGGTGCTGGTGAGCTTTGAAATCGCCTATTATTTTAATTCAAAAAAGAAAAGAAAAAAAGGGGTGATATTTTTTGTAAATTAGATAGCCAGTCGAAGAATTTAAAATAGTCAGTGAAGATAGAAATCGTATTGAGATAAATTTGGAACAGCACGGGTGAATTTAGTTGTCTTTGTCTTGAGAATCTAAGGCACTAAACTTAGGCTATAAAATTCGGAAGGCTTCAAATCGGTAACACAAGAACAGAACGACATTGCTCCAATTACACAATTTCCAGTGAATGAAAATGAAGATGGAACGGAATGGGTTTTGCTTTCAGAGCCCTCGAACATCTGAGGTTCGGTTAATAACAGAAGGTGAAACCTAGAAAAAATAGTGATGCTTAACAAAGAGGAAATTAGAGTAAATAGTAAGTACCGCAACTCTTGCGGAAATTAAGAAAAGATGACAGAATCGGCGAAGGCCTTCAGTTTATTATCTACTGCTGCCTCAACACCGGAGGCCGCCAACTCCTATGGGTGATGGCAAGTATGTAAGGTATTGTTAAGCTTGCAGTGAGTGCAAAGGAAGAAAGACGGTGTGCCTACTAAACAAACCTGTCCAATACTACCATTATATGGTCAAAATACGATGAAAATATATATATATATATATATATATATAATATTATATATATATATATATATATACTATATATACATATATATAATATATATATATTACATAATATATAATATATATTAATATATTATATATTATATATATATATAAATATATATATTATATATATATATATTATATATATTATTAATATATATATATATAATATACTATATATATATAATATATTATATATATATAATATATATATATATATATAATATAATATATATATATATATATATTATAATATATATATATACTGGAGGTGAAAGTGGGTATACCTCCACCTCTTCATTTTTTAAAAGGAAATGAGACGTATCAAAAAAACACGGGTAATTGAAACTTGTGGGCAAAGCTCGAAGCAGTAAGCAGTGATCTCTAATCTTGATAGAGTAATGCAACACGCCCATCACGCACAAACCAATCAACAAACAACCTACAGAGACCCAAACACAACACTCCAAAAAAATATACACAGCGACCACACACACACGCCAGCACTTACTACACGACAACACACTCACACACACAATCATCACATCCACTATCACTCAACATAACACTCCACAAACAGCATAAACAAACCACACACACACACCTGTCCTATCACAAAGTCTCTTGCTCTAACCACATCCCTCAATAACTCACCACCACCACCCTCATCCCCATCATCCACCCAAAGACACCTCCACAACCACCACCACAACCCCCAACAACCAAACACCAACCAAACCCCAAACAAACACCCAACAACAACCAAAACCACCCTCAGAACACCCAACACCCCAACCCAATACACTACAACACCCAATACACACAAAACACTAACCAACTCAAACACCATAACAAACACCATACATCACCACAAAACAAACACAACACCAAAACTACACACAACACCCAACCTACTTCTACCTCAAAACACATAAAAACAAACACAACTACACACCACACAATCAACAAGATCACACAAACAACCCAAAAACAATCACAACAAAAACAACATAAACAACAATACACAAACAACTCACACACACACACCCCACACTATATCCCCTCCAAACACACTCACACACATCCACACATCCACGTACACATACCCCACACATACAAACATATCATTATTCAAACATAACACAAAAACAAACTACACCAACCACACACATCACTACCACAAACAAAAACCTCAACAAAATAACCATCACAAATAACACCTTACAACATCACACAACAATACTACACAACAACAATAACAACCATAACAACACTACTATAATACAATACTTCTACTACATATAACACTTCAAATCTCGATCACTACACCTATCAATTCTATCCTACTATACACTTATATATAAAAATCCATTAAATAAATAATAACCATAAATACACACAATCTCATTATTATACCATAACCACTCACAATAATTAAAATCAAATCAACTAACATTTTTATTGATTTAATAAACCAAAACACACCAACACACATCACCAACAACCACCCTACACACAACCACCCTAACAACCTATACAACACAATATACAAACTCTACAATCCCACAAACAAAAAACACAACCCAACACAAACAACCAACTGCCACAACTCCACACCCACACACACACACACCCACAACTACAACTACAACCAACAAACAATAATATTATTATTAATCATTAATAATAATAATAATAATTGCTCATATCTTTATTTCAAAATACGTACGTTATAATATTAAAATTTTACGTTTTTTTCCTGTTGTCTATGATCCGATACTCGTTTATGTATTTTGTGCTGAATTCAAAAATCGTATTGACTTTTGTCTGCCACCTCCAGCTTTGACGCTATTCGTATGTTAATATGAAAAAAAAAAATTGCAAAAAAAAAATAAATAATAATTCCTTTAACCGACAAAACGATTGGGTATACAATCAGATAATGTAAATAAAATAATGTATTTTGCCCAAATATATGGTGCGTGTAAAAATTCATATTGAGATGTAAGACGAACATAGTTATAATAAAAAGATATTAGCGGTTTTTCATTTGAGAAATTGGTAAAAAAAATTTTGCTTTTTTTTAGTTTTCATGTGAATGGTGCTAAAACTGGACCTTATAGAATATAGACAAACACCAATATAATTTTTGGATTCACCGCAAAAAAAAAAAAAAAAAAAAAAAAAAGAAAAAATAATTAAGAAAACTTCTTGTAAAGAAAGTTAAAAAAATTTTGTTCCCCAATATAAAAAATAATAAAAATAATAATAATAATCAAATACTAATAACACCCTGAACAAATTTTTTTTGACTTGTATATAAGACTTTTTTTCTTAACTGGCATTTGTCTAGAGTCCAGTTTTGCAGCCATTCACATGAAAATAAAATAAATACAATTTTTTTTTTAACATTTCATTAATGAAAAAGCGCTATATAATTTTATTTGTCGTATGAATATGAAATTTTCACAGCATAATATATCTCGTACACATTTTATTTAAATTTTCTGTTTGATATCATGAACCCAGATCTTTCGTTTGTCTCTCATGTCTTCATCGAGTCGAAAAATCGAGATAAAGTTGTTTGTGAAGGTGTCCTGTAGTGTGGGCAATTTCTTGGTGTTCCAAGGTTTTAGCTAATAGTGTATTATGGTGTTTAGTGATATGTAGTTCGTGATTGAGGAAGAGAGTGTATAAGTGCCTGGGACGTGTATAAGCTGATTATAAACAAATAAAACCAATATAACTAACTCATGAGTTAGGATAATCATTTGATCTAGCATTGTCATTGTGGCATCATAACTCGCACAATCTGATATCCTCATACTAGAATCATTAATTTACTATTATAAGGATCACAGAGTAGATATACTCCATAAATTAGAAGGCATATATCTTTAGTGCTCAGGGAGTTCCTTAGGCTAGAAAAAATAGGCTTTTTGTAATTTCTATTATAATAGTTTAGGGCACATATAATGATTATATTATAGGCACTAATATTATTAAGCATCAATCAATCATATAGGCCAATCAATGTTGATGACAACTCCACTTGGGCATTGCTTCGCATTCGGCACTCCACTGTTCAAAGGGAGACATACTCTACTTGGCAACTCACTGTGGCATATCCTAACACTTGGACACTCACCTGGCACTCACCTGTGCGACGAGCTTATTCCTTTCGAGTACTCACTAGCAACACTATAAAATAAGAATAGCAATCAACTAGCAAAGTTACATTATACTTACAGTGTGATTTGGCGACCATCAAAGGTTGCAACCATCAATTTAAATATTCATAGAACCATGGCAATAGCTGAAAATTCATCCAATAATAAATAATAATGAGTACAACAGCAGAATTTTCTTTCTATCAAAGAATATATAGCCATAATATAATAGTAATAGATGAATCTAAGATATAGCATATACCATCAAAACTAATTAATTGAGTGAGTATAAATAATAAATAGGCTTAAATTATAAAAAGAGGTCTAAATAGATCCATACTAAATAGGAATAGGATCAAAAATAAATTCCTATGGCTCGTCAAAAAATAATATTAGATCCCATAATAATTATAAGTAATATCGACCAAAATAGATAGTTAATAATGGACTCAATAGTGTAGAGTATATAGTAAGTGATGTAATATAAATGATATAATGTTAACAATTAGTAATTGATTAAATAATAATCAGAAATAATAATGATATAATAATTAATAATAATAATAATAATAATAATCCTAATTACTAAATAATAAATAATAATAAACAATAAGATGTCTATGTGGAGAGTGAATATAATAGTATAAAGTTCAATATAGTGAATGTGTAGCTAATGTTGTATAGTGAATAGAGTAAATTGAAAATTAATATAAGTGTAAAGTGAAATCACGAAATTTGCATGAGTAGAGATAGTTTTTGTATTGTGTATGTTTAGCAATATCGCTGGATTCACTGAAAGGTTACAATTTTCTTTTTTTTTATGTTTAGTATTATGATTATCATTAGTATCATTTGTAGTTCTGTGTGCGTGTGCAGTTGTGTGTATTTTATCATTTCGAGTGTGATTATTATTTATTGTTAGCTTATTTACATAGTTCGCTCAGATTTATTATTATTGTTTGATGTATTATTATAAATATAATATATATATTTATATAATGACTGTACTAAGATTTAGTAACAGAAATTAATTGTGACGGTTCATTATTGGGAGCTACGATTTAATATATGGTTTAATAAATGGCGGTGCAAAAAATTGTACCATATGGTTATTTAATTATTTATTTATTATTATTATTTATATGGCTATAATAATTTTTAGGCCTATAATCTATACTTAATTATATTGGTATTTTTCAAAACAAAATTATTTGTTGCATATTCTTGCGCATATGGCAATAATAAAAAAGGATGGTTGTTGCCCCTAAAGGAGGGACAATAAATTACTGTGGGACTCATACATTTCATCCCTGAATGACAAAAAAAAAATTACCGTGATGGGTCAAATTTGACCCTATCTGATATATCTCGTCAAAGCTTTGGAGCAAAAGGGGACAGCGGATTTCCCTATACGCTCTC
>JABUQX010034570.1:0-25000 GCA_015478945.1 Trachelipus rathkii | reverse complement strand
GGATAATATTATTATTAACTATTTATATGAAAAGTAGAATAATAATTGATAGAGATTAGTATCAAAACCCTGTATGCATAACTACCATTAATAGACAAGAAAGAAGAAGATCGCACTCACTCTCTCACTCCATTCACAATACACAGTCTATACTGTGATTAAGTGCACTCGATTGATAAGAAAGCATAGTATATAAGTAAAGTCAAAAGATGAAGGAAATACCATCAATAGAGAATTTATGCCATTAGTTATGATGAGCAGTCTGACGCGTGCCATACTCTCAGCGTGTTACAAATTATTGTCTTTTGATATGTCAAGCCTCACTAACCAACTCAAGTCTCCCCGAGTCTCTATAAGATGCTGAGTAATAAACTCTCAAATAATACTCGTTGCATTAGATATTGTATATCCCACCTAGACTTCGTGACTACAATCCGAGAGCAACTTTACTATTGAAGTGCACTAGATTCGCGATATTAGATGAGTATTACAGATTGATTCTTAAGAAGTGAGTGAGATGAGAATGAGTGAAGTATTACACAATAGACTATATCTATAGATAATATATTAATACAAGTGGAGTTTATGCAATACACATCAGGTATGATTAAGAGTCGTGGCTATACATATATATATCTCGAGTTCAAATAGTCGATTTGCACGTATCATATGTGAATTGAATTATCTTCCATAACAATTGAGTGGTATGGATGAATGCTATGCTAGTATTTGAATTACATAGAAATATATAGTGAGTGTAGATTGAGTGATATGGACCTGATAAATGAATATAATAGCATCTTATCATGATGTGTGCCCGAGAATTATATTATGCTCAAATACTCAATTATTCAGATTCGATTATATAAGAGACAGTGTAATAAGACTATATATTATACTATATAGTGTTGCTTAGTGTAATGATGTGAAATGATTTTGATCAGTTATTTAATGTGAGACTCTAAGTGGGTTATATGATCCCACTTCCTATTATGATAGAATAGATCCAACTTTTAGTGAGAGTGTATTATTATTATTGCCTATCCTCGTAAGTAGTATACCTATGCTCAACGTATATAAGTTATTACTGTATATGAAAATTAGCGGAGTGATTATAGTATATGAGAACGAGATATTTTTCCACCACTCGATAGCAACTGTCTTCTAGCCTAATAGGCTCAGAGAATTAAAGCACGCATCGAACATGGATTATAGAGGAAGAAAGTGAATTTGTATATAGTAATGTAATAATGATATTGATAGAGTATATATAGAAAAATTCTAATCATGAAGAAGTATGAAGAACTCTATATCTCTCTCATACCACCAAATATCCAATTTAATCACATCCACACTCTCTACTCAATTCCTATTTATTAAATATCACATTATTATTTATATTAACATCTCCATTCTATAATCCTTATTGCACTAAGTCCATATTATTTCTATATCACTATTCTATGTGCAACTTATGGTAAACCTATTATTACATATAGATCCTTCACGTGAGTTACTTATATAAATTATATTATTATTATACATTGTTATATGAGAGTGGATACTAATTATTCCACATTATTATAGAGCATCTAAAGAATATCACGGTTACGGGGACCACATAAGCGTGTCATCTCCGTCACTATTTCCTCAAAGTAATAAATATATCTTTGTCATTTTCAGGATATAGAATTTGGATTAGGAATATTTATGATGATTATGAATTCATGATTTATTATGATTATATGATTATATGATTATATGATTATATTGATTATAGATAATATTATTTATATAAATTACTATAATATTATTATTATTAATAATATTATAATATATTATTCAATTATTATTATATTTATTTATTAATAATAATATAATTTAATAATATTTATGATAATTATTTATAATTTTAAGATTTATTATTAATTATATAGTATTATTAATTATTAGTATTATTTATATGTTATAGTTATAGTATTTAATTATAACCAGTATCAGTGGATGTAATGAGATATATCAAAAAGATATAGTACGTCTCTCTAATTAAAGTATAGTTAAGATTTAAAGTTATAAATGCTCTATCTCTTTATAAACAGCTCTTACCAAGAAACCCCTCTTGCATTTCTCAACATCACTAATTGTATGTTGATCGCCAAACTGAAAAGTAAATTAAGCAATAGTTAAAATATTTTTCTATTAATGATTTGATATTTTCTTGATGACAAAATATCCTTGTTCCGCTCTGTTAAACTCTGTAAATAAGATATAATGAAAATGCATTTCTCACTATTGATTCAATATTAGATAAAAGTATTACTATATTACTTTAGCTAATTATTGTGAAGAAAATAATAAAAAATTATATCTTATTTAAAAGTTGAATTTTTCCTGTAATCAAAAATATGTAAGAAATTCAGACAATTATTAATGATGCATGTTTTATTTATTTAATTACGAGTAGTCTTAACTTTAAATAAGTACTTCAGCTTTTCTCTACATCTCTCTCTCCCTTCTCTCTCTATCTCTCTCTCTCTCATTACTCTCTCTCTACTATTAATAATATATATATTTAATATATATTAATAATATTGATAATATATATATATATATTAAATATATATATATTATATATTATATATATTATAATATATATATCATATATATATATATATTATATATCTACTATATTAATATTATAATATTATATAATTAATATTTATATATTATATTATAATATATATATATATTTATATATATTAATATATAAAAATAATAATGATATAATATTATATCACACTAATATTAATTATAATTAACTATAATATATGATACCTACTATAATATATAGTATATATATATAAGTTAATATGTTAATATATATTAATATATAATATATATAGATATATATATAATATAGTTAGATAATAATATATATATATGATATATACTAGTATATATATTATATTAATATATATATATAGTTATAATATAAATATATATATATATATATAATATAATATAATAATAATTAAAATATAAGATATATATATAATATTATATATATATATATAAAATTATATATATATATATATATATGATATATAGTATATATATATATATATAAAATATATATATATAATATATAATATATATTATATAATATATATATATATACAAATCAGAAAAATTAAGGATAGGAGATAGTGTAATATATAAAAATATGTTGTTATCTAAGACACCGCAGGCTTTCATTCCAGTCTATCTAACAATGGGCTCATAGTGCGGTCCATCCAAATATCAGCCAAACAATACACACTAGAGCAAAAAACCATACCATATCAGGGCTACCACACAAACTAGCCAATGCTACACTATACCTAACGCAATTATCCCTTAGAGTGAGTATATGGTGAGACTGCAAAACGTGCAAACTTAGAACGTTAAGATTAGAAATACTGTCATTAGGGAAAATTAGATGAAGGTTACAAATGAAAGTATCCACAAAACAGATGTTGGACGTAGGTAATTGAAAGTAAGCGTTTATGCTACACAACTAGATATGATCCTTTGTGAGTCATCCAATATTTCAACATTAATATATTATCATAGTGAGTAAGTAAAGCACCTCTTGTGTTACTGAGGGCGCCATTTGATTATGCGGAGGTATATAATGCGAGGGTGACAAATTCGCTCTCTAGCACCGCCGTTTGAAAATACCTATATAAGAAAAATAAAATTGGTGACGCCTAATGTCACGCGCAGAGAAATAGGTCAATAAGTCAGAATAGTATGCGTACATAGTTTATAAGTCTCTAGCCTTAGCCTCAACTTTTATATATTTTAATTTATATATTATTATATATATATTATATATATATATAGATATAATACTATATATTATATATTATATATATATTAGCTAGTATAATATCTATAGTATTTTTATATGATCTAAATATATTCTAAAAATTACTATAAGATTACCAAAAAATATTTTCATCACAAAAAAAGTTAATAGATTTTTTTAATGAAAATTCTAGCTGCTAAGCTTCTAATAATTATAGTCAGAAGAGCATTATTATTCAGCGTGAAAACAATTTTCCTTTATAAATCTATATATACTATATATATCACACACATATTATACTCATAACATTTATATAATTTTTTTGTGATATTGCTCCAATTGTAAGAACTTATGTATTATGTTCTAGCACAAATATACAACAGCCTATATCACACAAAAGAGAGACCTAGAAGATACCACGTTAGAAACAGTAAATAATTAATAGAGAGAACACTCATAATGAAGACCACACGGGCCTGTATCTACTGATTATGGACACACAATATGTACGCGCACATTAATATCTGTCATAAATATACACCAAACAATGACCATCACATTACACACCACATATATGTCTCCCATCTTATGAGTACTATGTTGTCAAATATACACAGTTATCTACAATATCACCAATTGCCTTAGTTCAAACTAATGAGATATATATATATATGATACCCAACCTATACAACATGCTTAGTCCACATTTGGCTTTAATTATCAAAAACTTAATAGATATATAATAGCCTATATATTATATATTAGATACCCAAACAGCCTACATGCATATAATATACTAATTATGTAGTAACGCAAGCATGAGTATATAACATTTAAATAATATACGTATTAAACTTAAAACCCTACCCATAATTGTCACTTTATGTCATCTAAATATATATGTATTATATATGATACCCAACTACCATATCTACATATATATACTATACTATTACCATCCATCATGTGTCTTAAATATTGTATCACAATACGAAGAGAAGATGTCACCCACTCACACACTCCCAGTGTGACATAGCGACAATTAAATCTTTCTCTTCATATATATACAACCCCTGATTACCTTGATACATTTGAGTGCATCGCTTTTACATTAAGTGAAATAACACTAACCGAAGGCTTAAATCGGCTATACGTTAATATTTTTATATTATATAAGTGCTCTCTCTGCTTGGTCTATACCTTTTCCCCACAAATGCAACTATAGACTATTATATGATACATTATATGTAGTGTTGAAAATCATTTGCACATATGGGTCTCACAATAATTTATTTATATTCTCCCCTCTCCACAGTAAATGCTAATATTATTATTTGAATCGAACATATAGCCTCTGTATCATGCTCCCCTCTTGATGAACATGACAAACTATATTATTAGTTCACAGAAAACTATCCTAAGCTCCTTCACAGCACAATTAAAAGTCTTTCTATTCTGCTTTACACATCTACAACCAATATATGAATCAGCTTCTCCATACCACACTTATGTCCACTTTTCCTAGTACTCTACCACTATATAGCTCCTTCTCTTTACTATATAATAAGTGGTCGTCCCAATATAGTGCTGCGTCTACAAATATCACTCTTTCACTTATGACTCGATCTATTTGATCGGCGGGATATCTTAACAGACATTTTCTTAATCATAGCTATCACTACATGGGAGTTTGTGTAACATACATTTTACTTTCCTTGCTCCTTAAACAACACCATGTCTACACATTTGGATCAGCTCCCGCAGTCTTTCATTTTATATATATTGACAGAGCGGAAGTCTTTACATGCCTAAAGTTTCTATTATTCTCACACACTATTAGGTATGAGAAACTATACTACTTTCCATGTCAACCAACCAATAACTGAGCCTAATGAAAGAACTGAGTTTCCAGTATTTCTCCTCAGTGGTAACAGAATACAGCATAATAATAAGCAATGACTATTTATAATATTGCTCTCACCTATGATTCAAAGCCAAATCTCCTCACTCTACTATCAGCAGTCTAAAATAATGTTGTTATATGAGTATGGCTGCAACATAGGTCTATTTGTTAAGGAACACTTTGAGTAGCATTTTCTTATCTTATTAAATAAATCACCATAGCACTAGCCAAGCGGTACATGCCAATCCACACTAATGAAGGGGAAGTCATAAATACCAGTCATCAATCTCTGACTCTCATACCAGTGCATTTTCCTACCTGAATTCACGTAACTCCTAAGCGTCTGCTTACACAGTATCATCGTTCTTATCTGGCAACTCTGTCTCAATAACCACTATTTCCTCGAGCTATTTTCTACATCGTTCCATTGTGCGTTATAAAAATTTCATTAATTAAGGTACCTGTGATATTGCTAATTAATATATATAATGAATAAGTTTAAAGTAAACATTGAGTCTAAAGTTAATATCTGATTCAATTAAATAATAGGTGTTTAGGACAGCGATGTCTACTGAAGAGTTATCAATTATAATTTTAAATAAATCTACCATATGTAACTATTTTTGCTGTATATTATATTCTAACTTACAAACACTCCACTATCTTATGGCAAGTTATTTTATATACAGCATAATATATATTTAAGTATTATCACCAATAATGTATAATATTTATTGAGCATTTAACTACTGACCATTATTTACATCATATGATCATCTAATTTTAAATACTACGAATTCACTTTATAAATATATTTTCACACTGAACGGACCACTTTCATCATCTAATAACTTATAACTACGAATTTGATTTCTTCAGTTAGAGGACTTTGAAAGGTAATTAGTATGACATAACCTGTAATATACTCTATTCTATATACTTGCTATTATTTTTTCTTTTACTGTTTATAGCGTAACCTATTTTTCCTAGCAAAATGCTCTCAAAACTAAGTAATCTGTACCTTTTAGCTAAAGAAGATTTTTTTAATTTATTCAACGGTATAATGCTCTTATCTCCCACATTTAATTCATATCACGTTGAATATTCTCAACTGTGAATAGGTGTATTTAGTCGGTAGATTATTACCTTCTTGTGTAATAACAAAGCTGACTAACAAAATAAACTTTGATATTCACTTATATAGTTAGAGGCTAGACAAGTGAAATAGTGGCCCAGCACTGATATACCCTTGCGACACCACTCTTCACATTTCCATGATGATTTATTCCATTTAGTTGTACAACTGTTTTCATTTTGCAACCATCTTAATCAAAAACCACTGTTCAAATCCAGTGCTCTTGTACACCACACCAATCGGCTCACACAATATATTTACCTCTTCTATTCTCCACCCTTATGTGGTAAGACCCTTATCGGATAGACCTACTACAAGATTAGTAAAGAACTTTACCATAAATCAAACTGATACTACTACTCGGTGCAAGTATATCCATAGAATAGGAGACTGGATTCCATTTGAAAATTCTAAAAGGTTTTAGTCCTTGTACCGATATGTATCTGATATGTCAAGCGATCTCTAGCGTGCGCATTCGAAGTTATTTGATTTTGTGAGTCAATACTATTTTTACCTTAGTCTTCTCTTCTTTAAAGGAGTATTCTCTATATGATATCCGTCACAAGTAAATCTTGTCCGAGCATCCGTGTTTATATATACCAGAGGTGATGTAGTGTATCCTTCCAATATTGTTCTCTCTATTAATGTAACCTCAGAAATTCCGCTTTATCTTCACTTTTACTATAAGTTTTCATTGTAATACGTATCAATACTGACCCACTAATCCACAGTCATCTCCTTCGTGTCATCTCTTCACTATAATAGTTCTAAGTAAAATACCAATTAATAATATAATTCTTCAGATATACAGAGTAGCTCACTCGCTTAGTGATTTCTCTCAGTGTATACCTCTCCTTACATATAGTTCTTATGCTTATAGATGCGAGCACCATCAGCTCTGCAGCTTTTCTGTGATGGTGAGCCCAATATTGTCGTGAGTAAACGTTCCTATACCTATTATACAGCTCCAATCGGAGAGAAATTTTCTAACACACTCTCCCTTTTCTCTTCCACACTTATAATTTATTATGTATAAATTCACTCAGAATGTATGAATAATTTTAAACATTACGAAACTCCTTTTGCTCGATTTTTTACCAGACATATTATTAGTACCAAATTAAGAGATAGCGTATGCGAGCCGCTATACGAATGGCCTTTTAGACATCTTTTTTTGAAGGTAATCACTACTCACGTAATACTATTTTATATGCATCAAGAGTACTTTGTTGCAAATTTCTTTTACTATCACTCATTGTAAGAGAAGTCACTTTTATCTTTTGATGTGTCTAATATTTGTATCTATAACATGTGCTTTTGGTGACCCAAATTTTAGCATTCTTGTCTATTGTATCACGTGACTTAAAGTCAGC
Source organism: Trachelipus rathkii (assembly GCA_015478945.1). Lineage (NCBI taxonomy): Eukaryota > Metazoa > Arthropoda > Malacostraca > Isopoda > Trachelipodidae > Trachelipus > Trachelipus rathkii. Next base: position 16,739 of record JABUQX010034570.1, on the reverse strand, counting down.
CATTACACTAAACTACTGAGTTCGAGTTTACACAATTAACTAGAATTGTTTATAACAGCATATGTTGTGCCATTTATAAGAAGATAGATATTAAAAGGAATCAATGTAGAATTATAAAGACACGAGTGTAAAAATTAGACTAGTAAAATATTGAGGCGTACTAACAACATCTCTTGTTATAGTAAACACTATCTAGTGAGAAATTATAACTAGAAAAAAATTACGCAAATAGAATGACAATTAGGATTATTCTATGAAATATTATATAAGTATTATAGCGAGCCGAGAGACATTCCCTATGCGCGACAATCTTTACAGAAGAACGTAGCACATTCCACCTACGTCACTGTACACGAGCAACTAAACTTATATAATTTCACTGAAACACAATACTGTAGAATGCATTTTCGTGCACGAAGGATTAGTCGCAGTCTGTGAAAATAGTTGAGAAATATATATCTTAATGACCAATATAGCCTAGTCGTATGTGAAGGGTGTCAATGCTCCTCCAAAAAAAATATATAAAATCTTAGAATATAGTGAAACAAGTCTCATATCGAATATAGATGGTGATATATGTGCAGAAAACTATTCACTCACATGTGAGTCTGGAAGCTATAGCAGATATCGAAATTTACAGAATATATGCATCTCCATAAAGATAATCAGATAAACCACTTGATGAGTATGATATACAACTAATTGCATATAAAAAATCATCATTAGAGAAAATAAGATTGGGTTTTAATTATGTTACCACTAAAGCGTTCACATGTTGTCTAGGGCCACTATTGTCCTTATTATATATATTATATATATATAGATATATATATTAATAAATATATATATATATATATATATATATATATTAATATATAATATATAATATATATTATATTATATTAATTTATATATATAATAGTATATAATATGATATTATATATATATATAGCTATTAATATATATATATTAATATTAATATATTAATTGGTAAAGATTATGTCAATATATAGATACGTATTTAGTATGAGTCTTTCTGGTGAAACCATTTAACTAAAGTTGTTTTTACTGAATAATAATTACGATCATTTTTAAGAAATTATTTATTTTTTTTTAATATATATACTAAATTTGAAAAAAAAAGTAAATAAAGAATTTATATATATATTCTTTTTTTTCACTTCATCATACTAAGCGTAAAACTAAATAATATTATTATAGGCTTATATGACAAATTTATTTAATTACCTTTATAAATTATTTAGACCAAGGAAATGCAATTTTGTAAAGCTATATATTAATTTACCAATTGAGATGTATTAATAGCACCAACTTTCATATCTCCAAAACTAAAATAGCTACAAGTGAAAATAAAAGTAATATCAATATGTCATAAGATGAAGATGTCTAGACCAGGGACTTAAATGCAAGGTATGTCTAAGTTGCCACGAATATATCACAAATATAGTAAGATAACAACCACGAATTAGAGAAAATAAGAGATAGAAAATACAAAAAAAATAACAAAAATAAAAAAAAAATCTTGAATATATACAACAATATACTACTAATGTAGCTAAGCACACACTGAGACAAAAGTGAAATTACTTATTATATGTTGAAAATAACACACGTAAGGTGATATACATCTCACATCAAGGTAGCTATCAAATAAGTAAGATTAATTATAAAAAATAACCTAAACAAATATTGTGATTAATTGTTAATAGCAATTGTAAGTTCTGGGGATCCAAAAAATAAATAGTTATATGTAGAAGTAGGCCTATTTATGAAGACCGTATTTAAAAGCAGTTATATTACTCTGATATAAAGTATAAGACTGAGATACACTTATCGTATTGAAATATTATGCCATTATTAATTTTATAATAGCATATACATAAGAATACCGCCAATAGGCTGGCCATAATAAATTCGCAATGGTTATACACCGACACACGGAATGGCAGAGAGGGAAGTCGGATTAATTAAGGTATCTACCGCCTTCCGGAACTACGTGGGTAGGACTAATTTCCCCCCCTTATACACACGCTATAGGGTCTTCTAGCGGAAGCTCCACCCTCTTTGGTATTTGTGAAGAGTGATTTGCGACCAGCGAAAAGTGCTTGTTGGTCCTCCTCCCCTATTTAAAGAAAGACTTAGATATGCTAGAGAGAGTGCAACGTTAAAGAAACAAGAGATGATTATTGGTTGAGGAAGAGCAGAAGAGAGCTGAAGGAATTAGAATGTTTTCTTAGAAAGCGATTCTCAGAGGACATGATACCCAATCTACAAAATATTTAACATTACTGATTAATATGAGACCAACCAAATTTTCAAGTAGAGCATGGACAGTTTGACCAGGGGCATAATAAAAAAAATTAAGAACAAAGCATGCCATCTTATATAAGAAAACATGCATTCAGTAATAGGGTTGTTAAATTGAATAGTCGCCACAGAGGTGTTGGAGTGCGAACTTCCCATTGTCAACATTTAAGAAAGGTGATAGATATGGATGGTTGGTATCATAATAATTTAGACAAAGCCAATTGGCGGGTTTAGTTACAGTAGTTATTAATGTTATCCTGCAGCATGCATGACCATAACTTAGTTATAAGCATGTGGATTTTGGGTACATATATAGCTATATCAGTAGTTTTGAATAAGCCAAATTGGCTAACATGTGATGGTTGGGTATCAGTATATATATCATTATTTGACAAGCCCAAATGGTGATTTGTAGTTACAGTAATTTGACAAGCCTAGGTAGCTTTTGGATTTGCTGATGAGCATGTTTGGTAGTAGTGACTGGACAGTCTCACAGCCCGTGTGCTCTTACTGTCCTATATTCTTAATGTTCTCAACCGGAAATATTCTAGTTTTTGATCTAAATATTTTCTGAAAAAAGTTTCCAAATTCAAAAAAAATTTCTAAGTTCATAAAAGTTGTTAAGTTTTTAAAGAATTGTTAGTGACAATCCTTCTGACATAATTCAGAGCTTGCCACTAAGAATTTTCTTAAAAACTTAACTTTTTGAACTTGAAATTTTTTGAACTTAGAAAAATTTTCAGAAAATATTTAGATCAAAAACTAGATATTTACTTATATATATATATATATATATATATTATATAATATATATATATATATATATATATATATATAATTATATATATAATATATATATAATAGTATATATATATATATATATAATATAATACGGTATATATTATATATATTAGTGATGGACGATTAATCGAAATTTTTGCTGATGCCGATGACGATGACATTAAGCAAATTTGACGATGACGATGGACATAACTGAAAAACTATTAAAAATTCTCTCTCTCTCTCTCTCTCTCTCTCTATATATATATATATATATATAACAAAAAAAACATGTTTTTATAAATTAAAAATAATAATATATATATATATATATAAATAATATAATTATACTATATATATATATATTATACGGCTTATATATATAATATAACCCGTATTATATATATATATATATATATATATATATATATATATATATATTATATATATATATATTATATATATATATATATATAAATATATTATAATATATATATAATATATATAATATGATATATTACCTATATATATATTATATATATATATAATATAATATACTTATATATATATATATATATATATATATATATTATATATATATATATAGTTATATATATATATATATAAGGCTGTGGACAGGAGGGTCATTTAACCTCCCGAAATTATTTTAGAGATCAAAATTTTTGATTCCCTAAAAACTCAATAATAATAATTAATAAATAATATAATAAAATAAAATAATATTAATAATATAATAATATTATATAAATAATAATAATAAAATAATAGCAATAATAATAATAATAATAATATAATAATAATAAAATAATATAATAATAATAAAATAATAATAATAACTAATCAATGAAATTGAAAAGTATTAATGGAAATGAGAGACATGTTTGTGGTGTGGTCGTAACGATTTCTTAGGTCAAGTGGCTGTTCCTCATACATGTATAAAATATGTAGACCAGGACTTAATGTAAGTTTCCAAGTGTGCAGATAGATAGCAAATTGGCTACCCTCAATAAGATTAATGATGGTGTATAAAGATTTAAAAGATAAGGAGGAGCTGTAATCGTTGATGGGATGAGCAGGTCCATTCCTTCTTCAGATAAATTTTCTTTCCTTCATCCATTCCTTCTAAAACTAAAATCTTTCCTTCCTCATAATCCATGGTTCGATCCTCGTCCCCTCGTATCATCCTCTGCCATTCAGGTCTTAGAGTATGGACAAACGATTTGCCCCCTTATTTTCCCCGCGTCAGTGCCTAGGATGCTCTCGCTGAAACAAAGACTCTGCTTGTCGATATATCCTTCTCACAATCATCAAGCTAATTTATCATATCAGCTTATAAAATCGTTGAGATACTCTTCGAGCAGCAAAGTTGGCTTTCATCATTCATCAAAGAAAAGTGCGCTAACCTCCTTGGTACTTCTACTGATGACAAATCTATCATCTCTAGCAACTTCTGTAAATCTTGACCTATCCTCTACTTACATTATATATCGATCTGATCATTGTTTCTAATTCTCCAACTTGATATAAGGTCATAAATCTCTTATCCGTGATCACCTTCATATCAACTTAAATTCTCATGTAGTATCTATAAATACTAGCACTTATCCCCTTCCACCCTCACAGTGGTTTAGGAATATAGCTTCTCACATGTACAACCTTTTACTCACACGATTAATATAAAATAAGAAGCACGCTTTATAGCCTTTACTATAAATACTCTCACTTGAGTATATATTATATCTTAAGATTCTTTGAAAACCCTTCTCAACTCACTTCTTAAGATCATCTGGAAACTCACTCCCTCAGATCGTCACATTACTGAGCTTTATTCGTTGCTTAACTCACCTATTATAACGTCCCTCTACTCTCGCTACTAAAACAACAACATATATCCAAACCAAGTAATCCAAATATGTTATTCTCTTATCTCTAGTTTATTGATATTTTCTATTCACGTTTGTTCGCTATCAGACTGAAGTTGAAGTCTTACAATGACATAGTATCTCACACAATTTTGATATTCCGCTTATCCACGTTCATACAGCCTTCTCTCAGCTCATATTGGACTGATTCATCCTGTATGCTTATCCTACTACTTTCTCTGTGTGTTTCTAAACCTATAAATATATACCTCCAATCATTTCTTTTACCATAATACGTCATCAATATCGGTATCATAGTTATTAGTGTAATGAGGGTAGGCGAATCTCTTCCTTATATCTTAGTCTCAAATATTTGGTGTCCTCAGGGTTCCTGTCTTATACTCCTTAATTATTTATTCTACTTTTATCATATAATATCTTCTCACCTGACATACCACTTACTAAACTATAATCCACTTGTATATCCGATTGAACTCGACCCTTATCATATTTCACTTTATAACTCATTATAATCAATGTTCTATACTTCCCACTTTTAACTTACTGAATTGCCTCTCTATCTTTAATCTTTCCTATTGTATCTCGGCTGATGGATTTAGAATAATAACTTGTAATTTAAATTCCTTATTTTAATAAAAAATCCTACCAAACTATATTATTTTTAATACAAAATTATCTTCACTTCTCCAAAATACTAGTGTTTCAAACTATTGCCTCTCTATTTCTCAGACGTTTGTCGTCTCTCCTGGTTGTAACAATAATAAACATTACTTAGCTACTTACTCATTGAACAAAAAATAGTCTTTATGAAACTATCATAACATCACAACGTATGCTATATATAGTAGGCTATACTCACCTCAAAGAACTGGAAGTTATCTGTTTATTAGAGACTGTGTATAACTTCCATCCTATTTCTTCATTGTCTTACTGAGCTATTACAAAGTCCATTATCCGCCCTAGTTATAGTATAAGTACTTGCTATATTCTCCTTATATCAAGTTGATGCTGCATTTTTCGGAGGATAGGATGAGTGACTGTCTTCTTTTTTACGCCGCTTTGGTACATTATTTGTACAAGAAGTACAAGAAGGTCATAAAACAGACAAAAATTTCATCAAAGCATTATTATATTAAGCTTTTCTATTTACTGTGTTATACTTTCGAGTTTCATCTCGACATACGTTCCCTCATGAATCCTCCATATTAGACACGAGGCTATAGTATTAGTGATGCTTTATATATAACTCTATCCTATATAGTATAATACCGCAGCCTCTGGCAAAATTAGTGCTCATGAATAGTGAAACTTATATCACATCTGCTAACTATACCATAACCTTTTACGTAACCCTTATCGTATAGCACAATATATGTACTGTTATACTGCGCAAGAGTATTGTATGTATTTAACATATTACTCCAGGCTATATATTTTATGCTAGTGGTTAGAGCTCCTTCTTTCTACCACCACCTTACTGTTATTTTGCTTAGAATTACTTTATCCATCTTCGTATTTCTAACTGAATTTATAACCCCCACTTTAAGCACCTGCGTCTGTGGTTCATATGCGTAATATTGCTCAGTATAGAGTAGTGAACTTTTATGATAATATACACCCTCCTACCTTTGAGAAAATAGAAAACTACTAGTCCACCTAGTTGAAGTAGTGCGACATAACTGATAAAAAAATAAATCCTGATAATGTGCAAGATAGTTGAGCGATATGAAACTGAATCCCTTCCCCCCATCCAAACATTCACATTCAATTATATACCCTAGAAAATTAACACTTTTCAACATTTACCTCTATCAAGTAATTGAAATTATATATGTCGTCAATTACCTCATACACATATAAATTTTGACCATTTTATCATAACTTTAATTTAAACCTTTAATGAACTTACTTAAGTACCGCACACACAAAATCTTACTCACATATATACTCTATATACTATACCTACATAACTATCAACTACATCAGTAAAAATTGCAAATCCTTTACTACCCCCTCTCATAATTCCTTTTATCTCAACACTAAGCAAATAATCAAACACATTTATCAATACACTGACCACTCATTTTCACCGTTCCTCATCTTGTTTCAGTCCAAGCGAGCAAGCAAATCAAATACACGTTTTCTAAATACATCCATCAACCTCTCTCCTCATTCTCCTCAACATTTATTTTTCTGACATTTCATATACAGATACGATTCATACATTTTCGCCGATAGGATGAAGGCGCTTACTGCAATTCATGACCTTCTCCCCGAGATGCATTAGCATTCCTGGCCAAAAGAAATTTAGTAGGCAGCCAAACCTAACTACCACGTCCCTTTAGTTCCTTAGTCTATGTGACCACGCAGGAGACAGCCTTGATGCGTGTGTCCAATACTATCTCCCACTACTAGTACATGAAAATTTTGTTGGATGTGTAAGAGATATATAACGAGAATTAAATTACAATTTAACAAATTGCACAAATTAACCCCTTCGTGCAGATAGAGATGTGTTGTCTAGAAGTAGGAGAGATATAAGATTTAATGCTTTTGTGTTCGATCTTTATAAGCTATTGGTTCACTTAAATTTTAAGCCCTTATGATGATGTTAGTTCTGGTAGCGTTTGATATGCACATGAACGGCTATATCACTCAGTGTCGATATACTCCATATAGGACAACTTTTCTGTGAATGCTCATAACCTATTACACTCACAATATGAATGCACCAAAAGATTTAAAAGGGAGACACTATAATTTTTTCGACTATTCTATTAACATTATTAACTTAGTAAAGTAGCCATATATATATATATATACTTACTCCATAAACATGGATTATTGTGATTATTATTATTTTTTACTTTTTTTTATATACTATCCTCCTCATTTAATGGATATAATAAATATATATTATATAAATATGATTAATATTAATATATATATTTATATATAATATAATATAATATATATATATTATTATATATATATATATATATATATAATATATATAATATATATATATATTATAAATAAATTATATTATATTATTATTATATTATTTTAATTATAATATTATATATTAATATATTTATTAATTATCTATTAATTATATTAATTGATATATATATATATTAATTATTAATTGATTATATTATTAATTATATATTATTGAGTATTTATAATATTATTCAAATTCGTTAAATATTTAAATGTAGCATATTTAATCAGTCGAATATAGTTATATCAGCACGATACTAAATGGAAGAGAAAAATAAGAGCATGCCGATATCCAACCTGATATTGACATGAACGATTTAATTTCGATTTTAAACCCCTTATTGGAGGTTGGATTTACGGAATTTAAATAGTCCAATATATATTGATTTTTTATATTGGCACACAGGTACCATCACACTAATTAATTAGCACTATATTTTTTATAATACATGTTTTGAAAAATACTATATATATATAATATTTATTATTTATCACTAAGTACTTTTCAATATCGAACTATAGATGCGTCCTTTTTAAAATTCAATAGAACCTAAAAAAGTCATATGAGAATCAAAATAATTTTTAATCTCCAGAAGTTAAATATTCATTTTATATTTAACCTTTGACCTTAATAATCAATATAATTATTTATATATATCGTTTTAGATAAATCCTCTCATCTCTCTTACTACTCGATCTCCTCTCTCTATCGATATCTCTCTCATCAATCTCTCTCTCTCATCTCTCTTACTCTCTCTCTCATCATCGTGGCTCTCTCTCTCTCTCTCTCTTCGTCTCATCGTCCTGCTGCATACTCAATACTCTACAATAAATATAGTTATAGAATGAACTTATTTCTTCAGATTGTATGTGAGGTGAGATAAACACAAGAGAAAGCTAGATAAAAAATCTGTAATTGCAATATTTTTGAGAGATAATAAATAAATAATAGAGATAAATGAGATTGGAAATGAAATATATGAAGTTAATATTTAGATTTCATGTGATTGAAAAATAGAGTAATAATAATAATAATAATAATAATGAATAATATAATTAGAATAATCAGATTATATAGTATTTAAATAGGAATAATTAGATAATAATAATAATAATATATAAGTAGAGATTGTGTAGTGGCCTGAAAAAATACCACAAGCTCCGCGTGTGTGTAGAACCCAGACCGAACGAGAAATGATTGAGTCGGTAACGAATGTTCTGAAGAGAGAATGTGAGTGCTATACGAACCATTTATGTTGAGTATAAGAGATTTACAGGGAATCAAGCGTGTGTAGATTAATTTGATAGAGAATAGAAGCGGACTAAATATAATGTTGTGACTACTTCGTGTCTCGAGTGGAGAATGAATTTCACAGCACACCGTGCACAAAGGAGCATTAATTGAATACCCTATTTGAACAGTCTGTTTACTTATTACAGTATTCAACTAAACGGAGCTGTCGTTTTTACACTTCACTACTAGCGTATGTGATCACCGTCCGCCACCACTTGGTTCCAATAGCTCTAGACTAAAGAAGATGATCTTTCTTGTCTGAGTTCTCACTAATAATGGATACAGAGATGTGAGCACCAAAGTTAATGTCTATGCTCTTATCTTCGACCATACATATAGACTAAGTTTCTATCCTACCTCGAAAAACCATTAGTACTTTTCGTCCACACACACACGAGTTGCCTTGTAGCACACCTTACTTCCCAGCTTGGAAAAGATGGTAAGCTAAAGAAAGAATAAGAAAGAATATATATATAATAATAATAATGTACTAAATTATTTTTTAAACATTTATGTATAAATGTTTTTTTTTATATAGATTGCATAAATTCGAATACATTCTTTGATGGGAATATTATAAAAATCAATATATATGATTACCCTTGCTGAACTATACCATTTTTTTTAGTTTTATAGAGTATGAGATATTTATTTAATATTATAAATAGTCTTATAGATGAAAATTCTATACTTCAGTAAGACTTATCTACATATTACTTAGTATCTTTTAATTAGAAAATAGTATAATGTTATTATATATGTTATTCTACAAAAACTCTAAATATCAAATATCTATTTTAACTGTAAAAATATGGCTATTTATGTGCTTCTGCAAACATGATTTTGCTCTGATCTATTTATAAATTTGCAAATGCCATCACATATTTTTACCATGTACTGAGTTATATACTGTTCCCAAAAACTTTATCACTGTAGTGTTCTATAATTATTTTTTCTTTAGGTCGACAGTGTTATTTATATAAATATTATGTTATATTTAATATTTATTTATTAACTTATACATTAAAACCTCAATCTAGTGAGGAAATTAATTATAATTCACTGTTATGTTATATATGATAATCACAATGTTTTTAAGTTTTATATATATAAATATATATAACTAACAGCATTAAAATGTATAATATTTACCAATTTATATAGTGCGCTGTATATGTTTAAGTGTTGAGTTATATAGACTCCAGACAGCACACACACCATTTATCTATATAGTTTAATTGTATATTGTCAAGATATTTATCTTATGAAAAACCACATTTTTATGGTATAAATACCTAGTCATTTTAGAGTAATTACAGATTCTAATCCGCGAATTCTTAATCATAAACCTTATATAACCTTATAACATATATAACCTAACCTATATACCAGAATCCTAACTTAAAGTATACCTAAAAACCAAACCTAAACTTAACCTAATTAATCACTAAACCTAATATTTACGATATGTACAAACCACTTAATAATGTTCCTTATATATATATATTATAAATATAAATATATATATATAATATATATATATATATATATATATAATATTAATATATATATAATAATTAATATATTATATATATATATATATATATATTATATATATATATATATAATATATAATATATATATATATATATTATATTATTAATATATTAAACGAATGTGCAAATTGGCATATACGATCATACTTGATTAGTCAGAGTAACGTAATAAACGACATTTTAAACTGTACCATTAAAATTTTTGTTTATATATTTAAATTCATATTAGAATTACATTTTTTTCTATTTCTTTTCTTTTTTTTATTGGGGGGGGGGGAAAATCCACAAATTTTGACACTAATCACTTTAGGGAGGTAAAAATTTTTTAAAATTATTACTTTATATATATATATAAATAAGCTGAAAATTAAAGCCATTTTTAATTTCGTGATGAGACTATTTTCTAGCTTACTAATTCTCGACACTTGGGCTCCAATGAGTAACCTTATGACAAACATGTTTATTTATGTATTTTCAGTCACTTGTACTTTTATTACACATTCGAGAAACTGCAAATAGTCATTATTAGGTTAAATATGTTAACTATATCAGGCGTCCTACAGAGCTTCATTCATGACACTGAACAAGCATATTAGCATGGTCATCTGAGGTAGACCCCATCTAGTGGCGAGTGTGTTTGCTTTTTACATTTTCCTTGTGTTTATTTGTATTATTATCTAGTTTAAACTCGAATCAATAGCTATATATAAGTATTTATTGTTGTATGTGTAATAGCCAAATGATTGAGAGAATGAGAGAGAAAAATCTTACAAATTATTAAATATAGCTGAGTTGAGTAACTATCTTATAACTAAAGTTACTATTTATAGTGATAGATGCTAACTAGTATCTATGTAAGTGCTATTGAATAAAAAATAGAATAGAAGTGAAACTCATTTGAAAATTAAAAAAGCTTTTAGTTTATTAGTTTAGTACTAATAGTAATAAAGGGGCAGGTTATAATAAAGAAACATTAGTCTTTCTCCAATTTCAGGACTGTGACTCATTCCACCTCCAGGGGGTTCTATGGACTCCGACAAACAATCTCCAAATTTCATCCTTCTACAGTCATTTCATGTAGTAGTAGTAGTAGTAGTAGTAGTATAGGTACAGTTTGGAGTTGCCCTGTCTGCTTAAATATATTCTACCTGAATTGGGGTTATTGTGCCGCTCTAAAATTTGTCAGCCCATCAGTTACGTATTCGGCCCCCTCTGAGTGGGTTCGTTGTGGGCCCCTAAAAATAGGGAAATACCTATAAGAATGATCATCTTATATTGCACACTATAGTATATCAAGGCGAAGAGAGGAGAGTGATTAAAGTAAATATCAGAGTCAGAGAGCCAAGCTTATTAACTCATTGGTCTTGAAAGACAAGATAGTGGTATCGAGTTATGCCTACGGTGTATAGAGTTGAAAATAGATTTTGATGACAGATTCGATTGAATAATACGTGAAAATAATTATTGTCTGATCCTAATAATATTTGTGATTTATACGAATAGACCTGTATAAGATCATCGACATGTGGGTATGGGTTACTCGTTTAGATGATGTAAAGTGTCTGTTGAACCCTCCGCTCTAGAGTGGCTCTCTGAAGATAACACGAGTATTGTTTGTTATACTACTCGCGTAAATGAGGATATAGAAATTAAAATTGAGAACTTGTTGGTATGAAGAGTCACGAAGAGGAAAATTATAGAATGTAGCTTAAGGACATCCAATGAACTATATTCGTCGAAAAAAAACTATATTTGGTTTAGGCACAAGGTTACACCGTGCAAAGTAATGGTAATATAAAGAAATGAGCAATCTAATCTCTCACAGAACGAGATATTATGAAAAATATAATAAATAATATTGAGCTGTATTAGTGAGAACATACGAAATTGAAAACAGAACAATATCGTAGCAAAACAAGTTGAGTTGAAGAGAAGAGAAAGAAATATTTTGTCGTGGACTCGGATATTATTTGAGACCTTAGATAAAAAAAGTTACATGTTAATACACACAGTAGGCACTTACGATATCACTTTGAATTTAGCACGAGCAGAGCAATTATTATCTTTAGGCAATTTTTTATTAGATATTATCTAGACTAACCAGACTAGCAGATTGCAAAATGAGGAAAATATGTATGAAGAGAAAAAATTATTATCAGTGAATAACGGAGAGAGTGAAGATGTTTATTAAGTCTTAACCCACAAAAGTACTTGTCAAAATAACCGTTATTGAAGAAATCTATCTCAACGTGTGAACATGAACTAAGTTTAGGTGAAAGAAGCGATTAATGAATGTATTATACAAAGTAAGTAAAAGTTGAAAGCATTTTTCTGTAGAATGGATAAGCTAGCGAAGGTTAAGAATGAAAGTAAGGGGAATCTTGAGTACTACGTATTAAAAATAATAAATAGGATTGTAGCTCTCTTATAACTGATGAATAATTGGTATGTATGAGAAAAGGTATTGCATGGAATCACTTCGAAGAATCTGCATTACATTTGCTTATAAGTGATGAAGAATATATATAGTAGTGTATGATAGTGAAATTGGTATGTGTGAGTTTGAATGGTGACCCGCCATGATAAGGACTTTCTTTTTTCTGCATATGCTCATTAGTACCAGGTTCCCCCAATTATATAATATATATATAGTATATACTATACCTTATATTATAGGTAATGGTATTTAGAGGAGAAAATTTAAAGAAATGTCTAAATTTGCATGCATTTAGATTTAATACTTGGTGAAATGAATCAAGTAAATGAGACGAGATTGGTGAATGTAATTATGGTATAATTTATGTATTGATTATATGTAATCAAGCGTTTATGGTAATGGTTATAGTTCGAGAGTATATAGAAGGAGAAACAGATAATTGAGTATATATCGTTATATATTTAATATATAAAGGCGTAAGGTAGATAAGGGGAACTGTAGGAACTATTTAATTAGTAGGGAAATAGATTTTATTGTGGAGTGCCATTGGCACATTAGACATCGACACTATATTTTTGAGTTGAAAGATTTCTTTCATGGCATACTCAAGTATAATATATGTAGGATTATGTTAAGTCTCTATGGTGCAATTTAGAGAATTTAGGAAGATAATGTGTGAATATCAAATTTTACATTTGCATTAATCATATGATGAGGTATATAGATGAGACAAGAATAAATATATAATTGTAATTTATTAGCTTATTAGATAATTTCTCAAACAGTAGCGTATTAGATACAGTGAATTAATAGGTGAGTAAGATGATATATATATATATATATAATGTGGTAGCATAGTATAGTGATTATATTAGGTATATTTATGTATTTGTGATTAGGTATCTTTCTAGTAATGTGGATCAAAGTGTAATGGATAATGACGATAGTGAAGCTAGTGATATAATATACCGGGTAAGTAATATAATATGAGAGCGAGTAGTATATATTAGTCGGAAAGTGTAATTGAGTATTAATATATATAATTAAATTAATAGTAAGGAAGTGTATATAAGAGGCAGGGGATGTGTTATGTCTCCATTGATATTTAATTTGTATATGGTGAGGCTAATGACAGAATTAGCAGGTGGTTATTAGTAGCAGGGTATATAATAGTATATATTATATATATGTTAGAATGAGTATGGATAATAATAGGAATAGAGTTATAATGAGGAGTGAGGTTGCTGACTGAGCTATTATTGTATGCTTTAATGATTTAGGTTTATATTATAATTCGTTTTATGTTAATTATATATATAAAATCTATATATTGATGTAGTGAATCTATGATAAGAGTTTGCAGGATAGTTATAATTGGTGAAATGAAGTTTGGCAAGGGTATTATATTACCTTAAATAGGAGGGGTATATGTAAAGTAAATGTAGATAATAAGTAAAGTAGTTATAATATGGTAGATGAGTGAAATAGAGCGCATAGTGTAAGTCATGTATAGATGGTGAGAAACTGAAACAAGTATTAATATAAATAAATTAGAGATAATGTGTTTAGGTAATTAGAAAAGAAAAAGATGATGCAGAATTAGTAGAAACGTTATGAGCATGTAGTAGGAAGGTTGGCTGCACAATTAATCCTGGTGGCTGCGAAGTAACCTATAAGCTTGAGTGCTAGCTAGGGTATTTTCACGATGAAAGCGTATTAGTTATTTGATTACTCATGTAATATAATGTATATATATATAATATATTAGTTATATATAGTATTATAGTAGTGGATAAGTCACTACGTGATTCTGGTAATAAGAAGCGTGTAGACATGTAACAAAAATGTTTCACAGAAGAGACAATTTATTAGGGAGTGTATTAATGTGTAGCATATTGAGCACATTAATATAATAGTTTAAATTGGAGTGAAGATACAGAGATATCGTCGTATTAGAACTCTATATGATGTAAGGTAAGTTGAAATTTTTGGATTTTATAGGGTTGAAGAAGTGGGCGAGGAGGATAAGAGAATAGAGTAATAGTTATCGTCTACTAATATGTTGGGTATTAGAAATAACATATGAATTGACGAAACATATCTATTTTTATTCGCATAGTTTCGCGTTCCTTGATTATATATGCCTTGCAATAGAGGTTTCACTCATAAGAAGATAATCTATAAGAGAAGACGACCGGCGTGGGAGAATTGTCTCAAAAGAAATTCGAAGTACGGCATGAGTAGTGCGTAGCGTGTCTTAAATATGATTAATCGCCTGAAGGAGTAAGTAGAATGCTAAGTTTATAGGCACTGAGAATGAAAAGATGCATATAAAAGGATATGTGTAAATATAGGTAGTATTTATGAGAGAGTTAGGTAATTGTGACTTTGTCTACCAATAAGCGGATTAAACCCAACATGAAGCTAATATCACATTTGAGAGGGGTTACATCTCAATTCGTGAAAGCGTACAGGTGGTAAATTATACTGATGGCGGTCAATTCTCACGTATTTGATATAAATTGTGAGTATATGTCCACGTCTCTACTACTTTCTCTTATCCAAGGAGTATGTTAAGTATGCGCTGCGGCTCACCCCCAATCTCGGGATATGCGGAATATATATATATATATATATATATATATATGTGTGTATGGTCTATGCTATAATTTGGTATTTAAAAAATTTATATAAATATCATAAATAAAATTATAACAAAAAGTACTAATACAAGTACCTTATCTAATGTGAGCTACTCTTAATATCTTTATATAACGTTTTTATAATATTATGTGAAATATATACTAGGTTAAATATTGTAGACAAATACATTTAAGATTTCAATGTATCATATTATTATATTTATATTTATATATATTTTTGATTTAAATAAGAATATAATTATATTATATATAATAAAAGATATAAAAATCATAATAATATTAAGTATAATTCAATATACGCTGCTAATTTGTTAAATATTATTTATTTCTACTATTGTGCCTCACTAAAAGTTAATGCCAAGAATAGACATGTTATAGTCAGTTTATAAATAAGCTTAACTTTTACATATAAATACTAACAACTATTTATAAAATGAGTTACCATATATTATAGGTAGATAAAAAAAAAGTATATATTCTAGAAAATAAGTTAATGAAAGTCAGCTTATTTTCACAATGATATTTTTTTTCTGTTAATATCCTATATGATTATAT
This sequence comes from Trachelipus rathkii, assembly GCA_015478945.1. Taxonomy (NCBI): domain Eukaryota; kingdom Metazoa; phylum Arthropoda; class Malacostraca; order Isopoda; family Trachelipodidae; genus Trachelipus; species Trachelipus rathkii. The sequence continues at coordinate 219 of JABUQX010034570.1, read as the reverse complement.
AAATATACTCCAATATATTTAGTTAAGATTATTATATTAATAATGCTAGGATAAGTGAAAGTATACTAATATAAGGTAACTAAATAATAATATAAATTAAATCATAACAACATGCCTTCAAGACTTTGAAAATTGATATTCCCAATCTATTATTAGTTCCTAGGTATTATTAGTGAAGCATATTAATCTAATAATTTTATATATAATTACTAATTAGCT
>JABUQX010034569.1:10000-15000 GCA_015478945.1 Trachelipus rathkii | reverse complement strand
CCAACTTTAATTCTTTCATAATCGCCAAGGAGACATACCACATCCCTGCCTCACTCCGCTAATTAATATTAAAACAATCACTTTTGGACACCATTTATTCTTACATATGCTTCACACGGTTCACTATCGTCATACATACTGTGTGATTCGCATTGCAAAAGACCTACCACCACCACGCATATTTACTAACACCTGCCATAGGCTTCTCTATTAATCCTTATCATATGCCTGTTGCAAATCCATAAACCTAAATGCAATTTATTCTTCTTTCTCCCTCATTTTCTCAGTTCATTTGTTTCAATGTAAAGATTGATCCACACACACCCTCTACCACTCCTAAACGCACCTATGTTCTTCACCAATCAGTTCCTTCAGTCACTCGACGCACATTGACTAAAAAACCAGCATATATCTTCCTACGAACACTCAATAAACTAATACCCCTATAATTCCTTATCTTCCCTTATCTCCCTCCCTTATATAAGGTACTATTTACTGCTCTCCCTCCAATCCCTCGTAACTAACCCTGCGCGATTAATACGCTTATTACAACAACTTCCGAAATGCCAATTCAAAGTTCCATCCATCTCGCCCGTTCTTAGATGCATGTTCACCAGTAATTTTCATCTATACTGCAGATTTACCATTATTCAACTGTCTCACGATTACCATCCACCTCCTTGCCTTGCTAATGACCCTCATCCCCAACAATACCTATATATATAGTAATATATATATTTTATATATATTTAATAGTAGATAGCTAGTATATTAGTATATATAGTAATATATAAGTATATAGTATATATATATAGAATATATATATATATATTATATATATATATATATATAATATATATATATATATATTATATATATGTTATATAATATAGCTATATATATATTAATAGTAAATTATTTAAGTTTAATAAGTGACAATTTCAAATAGTATATCAGGCTAGGGTAAAAAAAAATTAAAAATGAAAACGATTTTTTTATAATCTATATATTATTTGGAAAAAAATATGTCAATTTTTTACTTTTAAAAAATCATTGAAAGGATTCGAATCCGATTCAGATTCGAATCCGATTCTTATTCGCGATTCGGATTTTGATTCCAAGCTTTTTAACATGGATTGGATTCGGATTCGCGATTCTAGCATTTCCACACACACGAGACTCTGGTTTCGGCATTCGAATCCCAAAAGTTGGCCTTATTCGCCCATCACTGATATTTTATTTATATATATATTATATATGTAAGTATATATATAAATATATATATATAATATATATATATATAATATATATATATATTTATATATTATCATTATTATATATATATTTATATATATATATATATATATATATGATTATTATAATATAATATATATTATATATATATATATATATATATATATATATATATATATATATATTTTTTTTTTTATATTTTTTATAAATAAAGAGAAATATTATAAATTTATATATATATAATATTATATTTATTTTATATATATAATATATAGATATATATATATACTATATATATTATAATATATTTATAATATATATACATATATATATATATATATATATATATATTAATATATTATATATATATTAATATATATATATTATATATTATAATAATATATAATAATATAATATATATATACTTTATTTTAATTTATTTTTTAACAACGAGTGAAAGATATTTAAATTTGTATATTTTTTTCCTTCTCAGGTTGGTATAGGGGGGAAAATAGGAATATAAAATTCGCAATCCTACGAATTTGGAGAGAACGAACTGATCACTTCAGCAATTGCTTCATCTGTTTGGTCGACCCGTCCAAGCTTCGAGCTGGCAAAAATGCACCTGCTATCATGTACCCAGACCTTCTGTCATCCATTGCCTAAGTGTCATACTCTCCTGAGCTCCCTGTACCCATTCCTTCAAAGGGAAGACAGCCATTTTCAGAAGAATGCAGCAAATCAGAAGTCCATTTAATTCGCTGATCCTGAATATAGTGTAGCTGAGGAGAGAACCTCATATTTCCCCAAACAATTTCATCAGCCATATTTCCATATTTTATTAAAGACTTGATCAGAGATCTTGGTCTCACAAAGTCCAATGCCGAGCTTTTAACGTTGAGACTCAAGCAGTGGAATTTTTTACACGAAAATTTGAAAGTCGCAAGTCAGTGATAACGTCACCACTCTCTATCAACTTTTTCACCAGTCAAGATGGGCTTTTATTTAGCCGAAATGTGACAGGTTTGTTTGAGGCACTTGAAATTGCCTGTAAACCCTGAGAGTGGCTCCTCTTTATTAATAACTCATTGAAGAGTCTCAAAGCTGTACTACTTCATAAGGGGAACATGTATCCATCTTTCTCCTTGGTCACTAACTCGACGTTCAGTCTGCCAATGAGATAATCACAGTAAGCGTGAGCTTTGCCTAAGTGCCACTCTGAACAGTAGGTACAAAATTTCACTATATTCATAGGAAATCCGATTCTACGCGAAGGTTGGTCTGCAGGAATGTGTTTGGTTTCCTTAGCTTGATCCCGTGTCTCCAAGGTCTGCTCTACCAGTGCACACAGTTAGCCTATTCAAGTTTGATACCCCTATTGTTCGTTGGCACCAGAGCAGGCGTCCGGCCTCTTAGACGCTACAAATGTGGGCCGCTGGCCTGCTTGTGCCCGCGATTGGCTCCCATCACCCGGGTTCTGACATGTTTCATTTGTATGAACGAAGCACTATTTTCTTAGACAAGATATCTCTTGCTCTCTCCTCCACTCACATTACTACTATAATATATCTTTATGTTCTCTATTAAACATTGTTTGTTCATCGAGCTCTATGCATACCGGAGTCTTTCAGCCTTCATCAACCTGCAAGGCTTCTCCCTAAGCTGTCTGAGGTAAATGGTCATAAACTTGTTGTTCTTCGTCGGACTAACAACCGTTAAAAAGCTACACAACTAGGAGCAGGAATCCCTAGAAGCTGACTAGCTCAGAATAAAGCAGCTTGGACATCTTTGTTGCAGTAACTTAGTTAGGGCTTCCTTGGCATCACAAGACCGAAAACTATTTAGAGGAGGCTTGTGAGATCTTGGTCTCAGTGAATACCTACGTATATAGCAAAACTGGGCTGCATAGCATGCCCTTTCCAACGTCCATTCTTGATGCTCATTGATCTTGGAAGTTTATAGGGACATGGGCAGCTTACTCAGATGAACATGACGTAGCGATTTCACCAGAATTTTGGTGTACTTCTGAACTCTTCTACCAATGAAATCATATAACGAAAACCATGATTGCGATGACTATATTATATGGGACGTACTTCGTGAAAGCTAAACCTTCTATCTCGTATAACCTTAATCTGCATAAAAATACTTGTCACTTCTAATATATATTGAAGTCCATTTGTGTATAAACTAAGAATAAATATAAACGCTACTTATGAGGTTAATATTAGTTCATTGTTGGTGTATTTGCACCTAGTTTGCATGAAGCCATAACAGGAGAGGTTTATATTTATAGTGGCTAATGGTGCCTATTTGGTCATTCTGGATTGGTGTAAATATTGTATGACACTGGTGCTGTTACGGAGAGCGGTATTGATTGGATTTGAGTTGTGTTATTAAAGCGTTTAAATTTGGAGTGCGTCTCTGGTGCACATAGGAGATTGTTGGAATGCGAAAGGTGAGAGTGTGGTACAGTGTTAAGCATGATCACCTTCTATGATGATAAGAAAATCAGTGAAATTAAATGTTGTTGCCCATTAAAAATAAAATGTGTGAGCATAATTCAAGTGGGAATAATGACATGGTAATAATAATAATATATAATGATAAAATAATAATAACTAATAATAAATAATATAAGTAATAATAATAATAATAATAATAATAATTAATAATAATATCATATATGAAATAATAATAGATAATGAATAATATAATAGATGAGTAATATAGTGACATAGAATAATGGGATAATAGGAGTGATGATAATAATAATAATCACGATATAGAAATATAATAAGTGATGATTATAGTGGTCCGGGTAGATTATGATGGTGAAATAATCCATAATTATACATTGCATCATTTGGAGTGAAGTCAATATAAGTAGGATGATAATGAATAATGAATACTAATAATATAATATAAGTGGAGATTAATTAATGAGATCAATAGATAATTATATGACAATACCAATGAATATACAGTAGATCAATAGATCAATTAATCAATGAAGTAATATAGATCGAAGTTGAACAGATATAACTCTAATCAATAATAGATATATGGAGATGTATGAAAATAATAAATAATATGATATCAAGTGAACTCTTACTAACAGAGCAGTACTGCGCTGGATAGTGCGTCAGAGTATCTCCTATTTGAGATAATAGCTCCAATCGTGATGAGTGTGTTAATGTTAATTACACTGATAAGTCGATAGGGCACTGAGATTTATGTATGATAGACCTATTGCTATTGTGAGTACACGACTTCGCACAGACTATGATTAGGGAGTGTGTGATCGCCTAACAGATCCTTTGGCTAATGTGTTCTCACAAAGAGAGATAGATTTGATAGTTGAAGTGGACTGTATGCAAAATCATATGCATTAATTATTGTGCAGTGTCATTTAGAATCTGTGATACTTGTAAGATTATTGGAGTAGTAACAATAAAATAATTACAGTAGAGTGAGATAATAGTATTTTATGGAGTAGAATGGAATAATTAGTGAGTAGGAGTAGATATTAATTGACTCAGAGGTGAATGATAGAAAATAAGAATGAAGGTTAATTAACTGAGCGTACAACAGACAAGAGCAATAAATTACTTAACATGAGAATAACATTCGTAATATTTCTATAAAAGTTATGAAATGAACTAGAGTGCTAGGTGTATAGTTAAATAATTTATAGATATATAAATGAATATATAATGAAGATAATGAACTCATATATAGTACAT
>JABUQX010034568.1:0-29621 GCA_015478945.1 Trachelipus rathkii | reverse complement strand
TGTAACAGCCTAATATATACATATAATCGATTATATATATATATATATATATATATATAATAAATATATACCAAAATACGTATAATATATTATACCCTGATATAATACTATATCACCGAATATCATAAAGCCTATAGCACCGATATTTAGTATATAACCCCCTAAATAGAATAATATATATATATGGCCGCTATCTTACACCAGCATGGGGCCCATCCATGGGCCCAGGCCCAGGGCCCGGACAAAATTGCTGGGTATGGAAGGTTGGAACGGGGAGGCCCCGGGGCAAAAAAAAAATTATGCTAGAACCTCGAACAAGCCTAAACTGTGCTCTGGCTAGAATACATACATAAGTGCAATTCGGTCCTCTGAATAATATATTACAAGAGAAGTTTAAAAAAATCTCCAAATAATGATGTCTTTCAGAAGTAATTTTTAGAACTGTTCATGTTTTAAACAAGTAGGTGACTTACCAGTTTTGATATTAACCTGAAGCAATCGGTCGGAAAAGGAAAAAAGAATGAAGCGCGCGCCAAAATTACCGTATTAAATAGCAGCAGAGAGCACAAAAGGAGAAAGGAAAACAAACAATGAAGTGTTATCCTAAAATACCAAAGAGTAGGCCAGCTCCATTCTTTACATGCAGACAAAATGAAAATCTGTCGCAATAGTGCGGTCATGAAAATCCCTTAAAGTTCAATTTCAGAATGTCATTGATGAACCCTAACGGATAAACACGGGTAATATTGACCAACATATGGGCGCATTGAAATTCTTACAAAGTTTACTGTCAAGGAAAATAGTGACCAGGGTAGACGAAGAACAAGGCCAGTAAAAGAACAAAAAGAAAACTTATACCAAGCGATGACCATTTTATTGGAAGGTTAGTGAGAGCCAGCGAGACTATGCTTATAAGCAAAAAACCCAATGGGTACAACTTAATCAAAATCAAAGACATAGAATTTTTTTCCAATTTCTAAAGAGGGTATCCATGTTAAAAAGAGTAGTTCTTTAACAAAAATCCTTGTTTGAACGAAAACTTTTGACATGGATGATGTTGCGAAGAGGAAAATAGAAGACCAAATAGATTGCAATATTCTGCTGAAGTGTTAAAAACAGACTTTTGTGGTCCGTGTAAACGTTTTGGAGGCGGTGTTGTACTACTCAGTTAAACCCTCATAACAGAAGGAAATTTAAACGGATATGGAAGCATGGAATACAAGATTGAAACCACACCCCAAACTCGAACCTGAACAAATGTCCGTTCGCCCTATCGTGATCCCTGTTATGTTGATGCTGCACAAGAGACCTAACAACAACAGTAATTCAATTGAGTGTAGAGTTGACAGAGCAGCCTGACTCATCTCTTCAACCCATTAGAAGAAGAAGTAAAAATATTATGAGAAATGTACTACAAAGAGTTATATCTGTTATTAAGAAACTTTACTCTTTCCTCACGGGGGTTACCATTTCGAGGCGATGATGAAATAGCTGGCTCAGTTCGAAATGGAAATTTTATGATGTATAAACCACATTCTCTTTGCCTCCCATTTTTACAAAACATATCACCTAGTCTCATGTCAAGCAATTCTGGAAAAGGAAAGCACTTCTTACCCTCTTCCTCCTCGCTCTCGCGGCGCGCCAAAGAACTAATCCAAATTATACGATTAATTTACTAACAACATCCGTGAAAGGAGAATTCCACTCCCGCAAAGTAAGTTATTTATTTCTATTATTGTTGATTCCACATCCAGACCCAACCAATATAAACCTCATAAAGATCAGCTTGCCAGTTTATCATCAGGATATATTTAGCAAGGAACTGGACTACGCCTTTAAAAAAAACCGCTTTTAAGGAATTTATCTAAAAATCCCCTAGAAAAGTCATAGATTAAAAGTAAAGAACTAGAACAGGTAGAACATGCACCAAAGCCCGGTAATGAGTTCATTCTCAACAAGAGGCCAAAAAGTGAAACATTAAGACATAAGCAGTTGTCGCGAAGAGAAACAATCAAAACGATATGATCAATCGCATGACTATAATATGTAGGAGAACCGAAATATATCCCATGTCAGCTCATTCCTTCTCTAATTCAGTGGATTTCTAAGAGCGTTAGTAAATAGCGGTTTCTTTTTTTTTCTTTGCTTCAGACGTCTTTAAATCCCTAATTATCTCGGGTACACTACGCGCATCAGAATCATGGGGCTATTTAGAATGCTTCTTCAAAGAACTATAACTAGTCACAACACTACCTGTGGACACGGTAGCCACCATCCGAGCAGCTATTTAATTGTAGAAGTGATAAACAAAGCGTTTGGAAGCATATTGTTAAGGCTTTTTAAAACTCATATACATATATAAGATATATACAAAAAAGAGATCCAATCATTCAGCTATAATGAGGCCAAAGGGGGATTTATGAAAAAATTAGATGTTCCTATGAAATACTCTTTATGTCCTAATTTGGGAACCAATACCAACGATGGATTTCTGATTAATAATGTAATAAAAAACTGCAATCTGAACAATAATTGGATGTTTGGCCACCGTTATTATTATTTGCCTCCCTCCTCTTCTGTGTAAACTTTAGCTAATGGAAATTAGAAGTTCATTAGAAACCTAAGAAAAATACTTTCAGTATGACACGAAAAAACGCGTTGTGTCGTTCCCGATAACCGACATCCCGATGGCCGATGTTTCTGGATTCTCCTCTCTCCGAAGGAAGAAATCTATCAAAAGTAAGAAATCGTTCAAAAATCTTTTATCAACTTTCTTCGATGAGGTCAAATTTCAACAGAATTAAAGAGGCGAAGTTTTCGCATACAGGGAAATTTAAAAAAACTTTTAGTATTCTAATTCAAAATATCTCACTCGAAACCGATCACCAAGTAAGAACCATTTCATAGAAATCAGGCAATAATTATTACAAAAATCTATCATCCGACTTTAGAAGATATTAGGAGACAGAACTGCATGTTATTTAAAATGTTTGCTTCTAGAAGAAGGTAAATGGGAGTCAACCTTGCCCAACAATTAAAAACAAAACTATTCTATAACTATCCAAAAAGCCTTCTATAATGATATATATCCATAATTTTTTATAATATTGACTTTATAGATTTATATTTTATGTAGCGACTAAAATGACTCAGCTGAAAATATCATTACTCTCTACAATATCTAAGGTTCTTGAAAAATTAATTTACGTTCGTCCCAGTCCCCAACAGCGTTTAGCCGTCATCTATTGTCCAAAAGTACTTTTCAGTTCTAAAAGAGTTTCAAAATCTGTTGCAAGTCTGTCTTCGCAAATTGCACCAAAGCCAGAGGTAAAGTAGCTAATACATAATCATTAATTGACAGATAAGAGTGTAGATAATGGTAAGAAAGGTAATGTGATACCGTAATTAGATAACAATAGTACGTGAAGTATAACTTCATATATTATATTCAATACATATATATATTAATCATATCTATATATATATAATATAGTATTATCTATAATATATATTATACTATTACTACAGGTCATATATAATATAGAAATATATATATAATATTATATATAATAAGGGGCGTAAATTTTTTGTGGGCCCATCGGAGCTGGCGTGTTAATTTTGCGGGCTGATATATATATATCTGATAAGTATATATAGTATATATATATATATATATAGCTATAGGATATTATGTATATATACTAATATATATATGATATATATACTATATATATATATATATATATATATATATTATATTATATATATACGGTATATATATACGGGTATTATATATATATATATATTATATACTATTATATATAATATATATATACTATATATATATATACTATATAATATAATATATACTACATATATATATATATAAGTTTATATTAATATATATATATAATATATATAGTATACTTTATATATATATATTATTTATATATAATCTATATATATATATTATATATATATATATAATATACTATATATATATATATATACTGATATATTATACCTATATATATATATATATATATATAATGAATATTACCAGTACTATTATTAATATATAAAGTAAGACGTACGTGTTATAAATATATATTATATACTAATATAAGTTAGAGTATATATAAGTAGATAGTATATATATATATATATATATAATATATATATTATCTAGTATTCTATATATATATAATATTATATTTATATATATATTATAGCATTATATATATAATATATAATATATAGTACATGATAGTATATAGTTATATCATGATGTGATATATAAAATGATAGGTAAAATAATAGTAGATATATATAGTATATATAATATATATATATATAATATAATACTAGATATATTATATAGTAATATAAATATGATATATATATATAAGTGATATATATAATATATATATATAATTTATATATATAGTAAGGAATAGTAGAAACGAGAGGAAATGAGAGCCCAGGAAACACCCAAAGTTCGGAAAAGACGAAAAAACCAATAAATTACAGAGACAAAGAACGCCAGACCCCAGGCACCTCACTGTTAGACATCGGCCAATAAGGGACACGACGGCACGGCAACAAAATAATCGTCCCTACTTAGTGAGCTGTTTTCCACAGTTCTTTCCATTGTATGCGCCCCATAACCTTCGCAGCGTCACTCTACCTCACCGCATCACCGCTGACCCAAACTTCTAGCCACCCCTACCAGCCCCCTACCATATGCCCCCCGACCACTTCGCATGGTGTATTACATCCAGCTCCCGCTACGTAACCTCCCCCATTCCAGACATCCATACCACACCGTAGTAATTACTGCCATGCCACCCCGTCTTATCGGCAAGATACCCACGAACTAGACCCGGAACCGCGACATCGAAAGCTCTCTATCCTGTTCCACGCTGCTACTAAGACGACATCTCAACTGAAGTCCTCTCTATCCGCCCTGGCATCCTCCCTCACAACTCAAAGAATTAACCACATCATGATGTAGCTACTTACTATACTGGCAGATTAGGACCCCGGGCGCTTCTTCGCGGTATACCTCGATCGGTTTCCAGCTCCATCCGTGCCTACAGCGCATCCAGACACTAACTTACGGGCCCTACGAACTCACCCGAACTAACAAAATTCTACCTATCGTCTGCGAACACCACAGACAAACAAACAATAGAACCCAATAAACACCACCAGATAACGGCAAACAGCTCACAGCAGCCCACACAGCTCCCAATAATAAATTAAGAACACCAACAATACAAGACCACAAAAAAAAAACACAACAGTCCCACCCAGAAAAAAACAAAATAGCAAACTATCTGCCCAAAACACCTTACTCACGCTGACCTCACCGCCCAGACTACACTCGCAGACAATACATAATTTGATAATATTTTAATAATTATTAGAATATAATAATAATATTATTAAATTCAATAATATATCATATATATAATTATATATATATATAAAAAATAAATATATAGTATAAATAATAAAGAAAAATATCATGGGTAATTTTACATCTACCCTATATAAAAAACCATAATAATATATACAATATATAATAGCTATAATAATTATATGTATTTGTGTGGTGTAAAATTTTTGCTTTCGGAAGTTTAAATATAATGACTTTTCCTGCGAGGAAATATCAAAAAAAAAAAAAAAAAAAAAAAAAAAAAATACAATTAAAGAATCATGGGATTTGAGATATAAAAAGTTGCGTCATCAAAAACCCAAAATAGATTGCCGCTCATTAATTTTTCAATATTTTTCACTTAGAATCATTCTTTTCTTTTTATCACAAAATGTCGTATTTTGGAAAACTAATTCAATGAATGAAACTTTTTGAATTTACTGAGTTGGTGAACGAATGGTTTTGGAAGTTTTTCCTCTCCTTTATATATTTATATAAATATATATATATATTTTTTTCGGAATTTAAAAAGACAAATTCTTTTTGTTTCGAATTCCTCTGAGTATTTCGTCGAAGTGAGAAAATCAACGCATAAATTACCGAAAAGCGGAAAATAAAAAACAAAGATTTGTGGATTTTCAATTTTTGGAAGAAAAAAAAAATAAAAAAAAAAAAAAAAAAAAAAAAAAAAGGAGAAAAAAAAAATTAAAACATATTCCAAAAATTCAATTCCAGAAGAAAAATATTTTTTTTTTCTAATTTTTTTTTTCTTCTTTTTTTTTTACTATCATCATGCAAGGTTTGAACATTTTTTTTTCTTCCAAAAATTTTACGAAAATAATTTCTTTTCCTTTTATTTATTAAAAGTAAAATTTCATTTATTGATAATTTATTTTAATAACTTTATAATGGGATAAATAATATAATGAAATTAAATTTAATAAAAATTAACAAACAAAAAGCATAAAAAATATACCGAAAAATATTCCTGCAGAAATAGGTTAATATACTCGAGAAAAATTAAATCTATTATAAAATATATTTTAAGCAATGTTTGTTTATTTAAAAAAATATATTTTCAAAGTTTCATGAAACTCATCTGTTATAGCTGAGACGATTATTCAAGATTGGTAAGCTCTTCAGAAAAGTTTTAATCAATAATTAAAAAATTTAAAAGGAAAATTATATTTAAATAATATATAACATTAACTACAGAGATAATCAAAATTTCTTTCATTTCAAAGAATCAGACTTATGGTGATATGAGAAATCAGTTCCATTGAATGAAGAGAATAATTTGACAATTAAGAAATTTGACCAAAAGGAAATATAACTGATTTTCCGAAATTATTTCGTTATTTTTATAACAAAATTTTTTATTTTTTTCCAAATGGGATGAGAAAAACAAATATCTCAACGTGTTAACATAGTGTTTCTTCCAGCATTATAAACAATATTGAAATTTTTCATTCTTAATATGAAGAAACCGTCACTGACTGTAATCTTACTAGTTGGCACTCAACCTAATCACAAAATATCATGCGGTGGCTGTTATAAAAAACTCGAATAGATATCAGCGGTTAAGTTCATATTAGTATATATTGCATCATTAACAAGACCATTCGCTGTATAATAAAATAAGCTAAATAAGTTTTTTTACTTTATTTAATTAACTTTGATTATCTCTATCTTACATAAGAAGAAATTAAAAACTTCATGATTAGAAAATGAAATCTCCTCATTAGCAAATATATTTTCAATACTTCAAGTAAGATTCACATGTTGAAGCCATTGTCGTAATCGACCGGCTGGGAGACCGAAGAAAATGGGGGATTTCGAGAATAATAGAAAAGGAATGCCTGGAGGAGAGAAATGTGAGTTTGGCAGAGGAGAGAAGAAAGGTGCATAATAGGAGTGAATGGCGGGGTTTTGTGAGGGGGTATGGTTGTGGCCCACCTGGGCCAAGGGATGAACCCCACATTGACGAGATGCCATAGTGAGAGTCCGTCGCGGTCCCGTGAAGCTCTAGGGTGGATTTCTGACTACGACGTGTTCTCACTAAAAGGTATAAAGGGATGGGGGTGGCGGTAAGGCTGGGCTTTCTTTTCGACTTGCGTCATATTCTTCTACTAATTTTCTGTTTCCGATGCATGAAATATAATATAATATATGGAGTTTTTTTTCTGGTTCCCAGTCTTAGGGAAATTAGGTGGGTGATGATGATGATGATGATGATGATTGCATAGATGATGTTTATTGATGATGATGAATGATAGATATATAATAATTAAATATATACTTATAAATATTTATAATACAAATAGTAATATACTAAATAATATAAAGTAATTAGTATTACATACATGTAAATATTAGCCCATAAATATACGAAATATTAAAAAATATAAAATATTTTTAAATCTTCTGTACAGAATAAAAACCTACTAAAAAAACAAAGAAACTCACTATATAAGTATAATTATAAATATACTATATAGTATATATAATAAGTGTTATATACTTACTATTATATATATATATATATATTATATTTAATTATATATATAAAAAAATACTATCCTATAATATTATATATATATATATAAATTATAGTATACAATATAATATATAATAATTACTATTATATATAATATATATATATATAATTATAAAATAGAATTAAAAAATTAAAGACCTATCTGTATATAATAAATGATATATAAATAACTATATAATATAATTATATTACGTACAATATATTATATATATGATATATCATATATATATAATATATATATACTATACATATGTATATAATACAAAATCAATATATCTACATATATAAATAAATATATAATATAAATGTCATTTTTTCTAAACACATATGTTTCTGCGTAATTCTGACCTAAAAAGCTACTTAAGAAGGGCGTAAGGTGAAACCTATAATAATGATATTCCTTCTTCAGGTTTCTCAAATCCTGTGCCTCCGAGTTCGCGCCCTGCCTTGGAAAAACTACTTAATTTCTGTAATTCCACATTCCTTCTGGAAACCTGTGCCGAAAAAAATGTGAGCCCCTCTCAACCCTTTAACTACCGTCCTATTGCATTAGTCTGTTTTCTTTCTAAAGTTTTCAAATTGATCGTGAACGGGAAGATTTCGAACCACCTCAATTATCCAAATTTTATCTCTGATCGCCAATACGATTACGTAAGGAGAGCTCTGCTGGTGCTATCTTCTTTCTCTACTAAATCCCCATGAAATTTCTTGGTCCTTAACCTTCCCCTTCAGCACTTTGGTGAATCTTTTCGCTGTGGCGCTATTCAAGTCGAAAGAACTCTTTCGGTAGCTATCCTTCTCTTTGCAATCTTCCTTCTGATTTCCTTATCCGGTCGTTCCGTAGTCGCGGTTGTCGACAGTCAATATTCTTCATTTAAGACAATAATAATTAGTGGTGTTCATAAGGATTCTGCCCAATTCCTAACCCCTTTTTCTACTTTTCAATAATGATCTACTTTTTATTACATCACTACCTATCAATTCCTCTGCCGAAAACTCCACCCCTCAGTGTTCCTTACATTTTGAAGGGTATCCCATCCAACAGCAATTAAATAACTTAGGAGGGCTGACTTGAGAAACTGGCCATGGGCATGGGCATGGACAAGGGGCATTGGCATGGATAACATGGGTGTTTTGAATATCACAAAAACTCATTCTTTTTATCATTCTACTCTACATAATCTTCAACACAACTATAGCTATCTTTGAACACACTACTCGATCTTCATCGGTCCTTAATATTTTTGGTGTTTCTTTTTCTTATGCTCTCTCTCTCTCTCTCTCTCTCTCTCTCTCTCTCTCTCCTCTCTCTCTCTCTCTCTCTCTCTCTCTCTCTCTCTCTCTCTCTCTCTCTTCTCTCTCTCATCCCTCTCCTCTCTTCTTCTCTCTCTCTCTCTTTCTCTCTCTTTCTCTCTCTGGTGTTTCTTTTTCTTATGATATTTCTTGAAAAATCACATTACTCTTTTTTTCTAAACAGTTTTTAAGTAGTTGAGTGTTTTGAGACGCTTTCAAAATATCTTCAGGCCATCCCAGTTGCTTACTTATTATAGGAGTATTGATCACTCATTCATGGGGTTGACCTCGCATATCTGGTTTGATTTCAGTCACACAACTCTCCTTGAAAAAAAGGTGGAGCTCTCCTGCTCTCACAACCTCTCTCTCTCCAATCTCTTTTAACACCTTGAATTATTGCATTACTCTTCTTACACAAATGACACTCCTCTTCTGGTTTTTCCGGTCGTATACCTTCTCCATTGAAGATGGGCTCTTGTGACAAGTCTTTCTGACCAGTCTCATCAATATCCCAGTCCAACTCTTAGATCCCAGACTTAACCTCGGTGCTCAATCTTGCAAGTACTTAACTGGTAAGTCTGAAGCACAATCCCTTTACCAATTTTCCAAACTACCTTTGATTTGCACACTTTCTAACTCCGTGTATCGTAACATATCAGCCTGAAATTGAACTTTACTTATTATTTACAAAATCTGGTGGAAATTGTTAGGCCTCCGATCTTTGTCCGCCAGAGGATATATATATATATATATATTTGTAGTTGTAGTATATATTAATATATAATATATATATGTTATACATGTACATATATATATATATATATATTAAAATAACTATATATATATATATATATGTATAATATATATATACTAATAAATATATATAATATATATAAACATAAATATATTAATAGATACCTAGAATACCCTAATAATATGATATATAGAATGATATATATATACGCATAAAATAACAACAATATATCTAAAACTCCAAAGTATATATACTACTACCTATAATATAATATTATATCCACCTATTATATATAATAATATACTATATATATATATATATATATACTTTATATATTTATCTATATTATATATATATATATATATAATATATATATATATATATATATATATATATATATATATATATTTTTTTTTTGTATAAATATATAATATATATATATAAATAGTATATATATATATAATATATTCTGTCTGCTGTTGCTAAGTAAACATAAAAGTATTACAAGTGTTAACGTGGAATATAAATATAAATGAAATAGAAATGAAACAAAAGAAGAGAGAGAGAGAGAGAGAGAGAGGAGAGAGAGAGAGAGAGAGAAGAGAAGAGAGAGAGAAGAGAGAAGATGAGAGGAGACGAGAGGAGAGAGATGGAAGGGGGCTGAGAGAGAGAGAGAGACGAGAGAGAGAGACGAAGAGAGAGAGAGAAGAGACATGATTCTCTAAATTGAAAGTAGGGATGAGTGCATATATATTTTTTAATTTCTTTTATTTATTGATATTTTATTTTATTTATTTTTTTTTTATTTATTCCTGGAAATAAAATAAAATATTTTCAAAATGAATTAAATGTATTTTTTATTTTATTTATTCCTTCCCAACTTTTCAAACTATAAAAGTGATTTTTGGAATATTAAATTACAATAAAATTCATCGTATCTCAAATTAATTTGAAAAACCGATAATATATATATCTATATTATTATATATATATATTACTATATATATAATACTTATATATATATATACTCCACTATAAGTATTACCTATATATATATTATATAGATTAATGATACCCACTATCATATATACTATACCGGCTATATATATATAGTAAATAATCCTCACCGGTATTATCTATTATCTAGACCCGGCGATATATATATATTATATGATTATATACCGTATAAGTAATAGTTATATATACTATATATAATAGTATATATATACTATAGTATATATTATATATATATATATATATATATATATATATATATATATATATATTATGTACCTATATTATATCTAATTACTATACTAATAAATATACCATATAATATATAGATTATCCACCCGGCCCGCTATACAACCACCACAAAAGATAATATAATAAATATATAAACCGACTGAAATAATATAACTTATATATATATATATGATTATACCCTATATATATATATAGTTATGAAATTATAGTATGTATATATTATATATACTATATACAGTATACAATAATAAAAATATATATAAATATATATACAGTAAGAAAAAAACATAATATAATATATAGTAAAATAATATTATAATAATAAACATATATTAGTAATAATAATATATATAACTATATATTATAGTAATATATATTAATATATTATACATATATATAATTTAGTATATATAAAATTATATATACCTATATAAATATATGATATATATCATACTTATAATATATATATAGTATATATATATAATATATTAGTAATAAAAATAAATATAGTATATCCATATATAAAAAGATGTAGCACATCGAAAATGATGAGACTGCCCCTATCGGGCATATATGGAATTTTTATCTGGTTTAACAGATTCAAAGATGGCCGCTAATCAGTAGAAGATGACCACCGGTCCGGCTGGCCTTCCACTTCAGCAACCAACGAAAACATTGTGAAAGTTCACGATTTAGTGTGCTGTGACAGTACGCACTAAATAAATTAGGGAGATGTCGCTTAGAGAAACTAGAATTTAAGTTTCTACAGAGAGGTTTCAGTCGAATTAACTAAAAGATTTGAAAATACGTCAAGTGTCTACGAAATTCATTCCATTCCAAATTGGTTGTCAGACCAGCAGAAACAACACCGACTTGAAGTGTCCCAAGAGTGACACAGATTTGTTAAATAGGGCAATCATCGCAGCGGAAATGTCCAAATTCTTCACGACCGGAAAAAACGCAACAAAGTCGGTCAAATGTGACGACAATGTTGATGTTTTTTTTTCTATTCCACGGGTATCGTGCATCACGAATTTACCCCCAGAGGGCAGACAGTCAACCAGAAAAACTATAAAAGTGTCCTTCAGGGTTTAAGCGAAAAAGTGCGGAAGTAACGGAATTCGCTCTGGCGAGACGAAAATTGGGTACTACACCATGACAACGCACCAGCTTTTATGACCTTCTCGATCACGGAATTTTTTAACAAATTCAAAAATACCTGTGCTTTCGAAACCACCTTATTCCACCTGATGCAGCTCTTGCCGACTTCTACCTGTTAACATACTTGAAAATACCGCTGAAAGGGAAACGATTTGACTTACTTGACGACATCCAGGCAATCCGTTTTTTTTTTCAGCCATTTTGAGAAATTAAAAATCCGCCGAGACACAACAACATGCTTTCATTCACTAGGAACTATGTACTGAGGAAAGATATCGCGATGATCTTTTCAACATCGTAATTCATAGAAACAAAACAAGCTTATCGCCGATATGACAACATCCGCCCGCAAAAACCTAGTCCCTCTTCTTGAGCAGTGGAGCCACCCATCTTAAAACTTTCCAATCCGAATAGAACACACACACAAAACACATATATTATATATATAATATTATAATATATATAAAATAGAATATATAATTAATATATATATATATATAAATATATATATATATATATATATATAATATATATAAAATATATATAGTATATATATATATATATATATAGCTATATATATATATTTAAATTCTGCGATTGTTTCTAAAAGAAAGATAATTATAACTGTTGTGATTGTACGTAATTAACTGTTTACGATGAAGTTATGCTAAATTGTTAGTTAACTCTATTTAGTTAATTATAAGCTCCAAGTTTATTATTTTAGAAGGACGTACCGCAACTTGAGAATTAAGAAGCATAGTTACGTACTAACTAGAATTAGATGTAGTACGGTAACATAATCTTTAAGTGGAATTGTACTTTACTTTAGTAAAACATTGGTATAACTGAGTTTACTACTGAGGGACTCTCAGAAGAGATTCTCTCAGCGGTATCTATTGTAGTGTTGATAATTAATTATAATTTAGTGCTGTCTCAAAAATGAAAGTAAGGAATCTCTTCCTTTTTCTTTTTTTTTATGCGCAATCTAATTTAATTATTTGGCGTGATTTTAAGAATTATATATGATTGTTTGTTTTAAGCAGATTATTCCTATAAAGGGATTTTATGGTGGCAACTTTTTAAAAAAACAAAAGAGCACTTAATCCTTCATAAAGTTTAGAACTAATACATGCATATATATATAATAATATATAGTATATAATAAATATATAATATAATATATAACATATTAAAGAACTACCTAAATAAAATAGTGAATAATCAACTCTCCATAGCTAGATATATATATAATATATATATATATAATACTATTATATTTAATATAGTATATATAATATAATAATATACTATATATATATATATATATTATCATATATATATATATTATATATATATATATATATATATATATATATATAATATATATATATATATATATATATATAACCACATAAAAAAAACTAATAATATATAATATATTAATATAATATATCATATATTAATATATACCCATATAAGTTAGAACGTATATACTATATACTATCATATATAGATTATTATATTATAACTATATAATAATAATACAATATTAAAATATATAATAAAGTAATATCAATAAAAATATAAAACCTACTTATTTAAATCGTATAATATATATATATCCAGTAATATTGGAATAGCCATATTTTTTTCTTCTTTATTTTGTAGCTCAATTATGTCCAATAGTAAAGTTTTAAATACGAGCGAGACCCTTGTTTCAAAATTCCAAAGAAATCTGGAAAATATTGCATTAGAGAAGAGACTTAATATAACATATAATAGAAATGGCTTGAACTGTCCTATGCTTTAACAATACAGGGGAATATCATGGGGAACTTCTTCCCCATCTCCCTCATTCTATCTCCCTTCCTCCTCGCCCTCATGTGTCTTTTCTCCCTTTTTTTCTTTTTATTGATAGAAGGGTGGGAGCGGGCATAATGGTGGTAGAGGAGGGTTTAGCCACTTTTATCACGACAATCTAAAAACAATTTGTGGAGAAAATCTTTTGGAAAACACTTAAAAAATAAACATAAAGAAAAAGAAGGACTCCAGTTCCATGAATTTAAATCCATATTTGAATAATATATCATATAATTATATTTATATAATATTATATACTAATATTATATATATAGTATCAGTTTATGATAGTTATAAGAATATATGCAAATATTCTCATAGTATTTACGCTAGATGTATGTACATAATGGCGGTGATACTATTATCTAATATATCACTATACTAGCTCGATATACTCACTATATATAATGCATATATATACTATATTATTTATATATATATATATATATATATATACTACTAGTATCATTTACCTATAGTCAATGTATATTACTCGTATATATATATAATAGTATAATAGATACTCATATGATTATTGTTGTATGTCACTTCCATGAACGTACCGTACTCTCTGGAAGAATTCCTAGTGTAGAGTGCGATTGTTACACTCAGCTTTCGTCCTGATTGTTTACTTTATATATCAGTAATCATATCACGACAATATATTAACGTATATATATATATAAACTAACGATGATATATATACACTACTACCCTCATCACCCTCATATCTATACGTATATATATTGATAATATAAATATATATATATAATATATACTACAATTACCTCTAATTACTAATAAATTATATATATATATATATATATATATATATATATATAGATGAAAATTACTATGCTCAGATACACTGAAAAAAAAAGTACGACCTAAAGACAAAATTCTATTTCATTGGAAAAAATATTTTAATTTTCTTTATGTAAAATCTCTTTTATTTTTTGGATTGTTTTTGCCAAATAAATGAGAATTCGAAGGAACGTGGTAAAGGTTTTGAAATCGATTCTTAGTGAGAAATTCTCTGTAGAACTTTCCTTCCTTGAATAATTAAGAAACACAGATCGATGGGTAACCAAATTTAGCACATTTTCCCACAAATGTCATCCGTTAGATTTTGCATCGCACTATTTTTAAAGGGTATTTATAGAGGATGGACCGGACCCTTAATTATTCTAATTTTGGGTGTGAGGAATTCTATAATTTAAAATAAAACAGAATTCTTTATTCTCTGGATTTAGAATTAAAAGATTCCAAGTTGTCTTTTGTATGCAGGTATAATTACAATCACAGTAATTGTATTTATATTTCACTGATAATGTGGAAAGAAAGTTAGGAAAGGTATTCCTTAGACTTGAGAAACTTTCAAATTAAGTTTAGATTTGAAAAGGCTAATTTAAATTTGAACTGCGGGTTTTAATATCCCTTTAATTGAACGTTCAATTTCGCAGCTCATTCTCCCTATAAGAAAATAGGTTTCGAATTTTTAAATATGCTTTATTTTATTAATTTTCAGCCTTTTTGGACCAAATAAAAGTTAAAATACAGCTTTTTCTGATTCCAAAAAGTCAATTTATTTTTTTTCCTCTCTATTAATTTACTTTCAATTTTCATTTGATGTAAAACCATGCTCCAGACTTTTTGGGGTTCGCTACTTACAACGTTTTTCGAAATTACTTATAAATGAACTGCCTATACAAAGATATACCTATTTCTTAAAACTTTAAACGCTGATTGTTATTATCAGGCACCAAATCCCAGCAAAATTCAATTTCCAAACCCAACTAAGAATGGTTTTCATATATGAAAAATCTATGATAAATATTTTTGGTATATTGTAAGATCAAAGCGAAATACTTACTGAATATATAATTGAGGGAGTTACAATTTATATATATTATATTATTATTTATATATATATATAGTATATATATATATATATATATATATATATATATATATATTACTATATATATATTATATATATTATATTATATATATATTTATATATATATATATATATATATATATATATATATAGTCTATATATATATATATATATATATATATATATTATATATTATTATAATAATTATATATATATATATATGTATATTATATAATTTATATATATATATATATATATTATATATATATATTATATTAATATATTTATATTATAATATATATTATTTATATATATTATATATATAATATTATAAGTATGATTATTATATCATATTATATATATTATATTATTATATTTAGTATTTATATTATATATATATATATATATATATTATATTATTATCTATATATTATATATTATATTATGATATATATATATTATATTATATATAAATTTTTTTTTTTTTTTTTTTTTTTTTTTTTTTTTTATATTATATATATATATATATAATTCTATTATATTATATTATATAGTATATATTTATATTAATATATATATATATTTTATATATAATATATATAGTTTTATCTAGTATATATTATATATTATATTAATATATATATATCTGATATATATATATTATTATATATATATAATATATATTATATATATATTTATCTATATATTTATATATATAATATATATTAATTATTATATATATATATATATTTATATATAATATTATTATATATATATATATAGTATATAATATATATATATATATTATTTATATATATTTATAATATATTATATAATAATTATATATTATATATATATTTATATTATATTATTACTATCTATATATATTATATATATTTATATATATATATATATATATTATTTATATATATATATATATTAGTATATAATATATTATATATTTTATATTTATATATTAATTATATATTAGCCCGTGTGTTCCTGGTGCCAAATGTTTGAAGATTAAAAGATGACATTTGAGGTTTTGTTCATCGAAGTGGTGATCTTTTCAAAATGGATGGAAATGTTATATCGGTCCAGGATGTTTTCCCTTTATCTACTTAAAGTTAACGAAATCGGATTAAGGAACGAGTATATTACTGTCTTTTCAGTAAAATTTCAAACAATGTTACGCATAGTGTGTCTATTACTTTAGTCTAATGCTGGTACAGAAATCCTGTTTTGATTCTTATAATGATAAATTGTTTGTTTTAATATTGACGAATTGTATCATTCTTGTTCTCCTCCATGTACATGCAGATGCTTCCAGTCACAGTTTTACAATCTTCCACTCGTGTGAAGAGTTGGCACGGTATAGTGATATGAATAATGGATGTTTCATCAAGTTATAAAAGCTCTTTTCAGACAGTTTTTCGTGTCAGAGATGGCTTGACTGCATGATTATGGGGAGGAGGAGTTTTTCGTGTTTGACAAAATTCGGTGTTTTTACGATTCTCGATTTAATTGTTGCTTGGACATGCTTGTTGCGTATTGCTTAATTGTATCGATAGCAACCTGCTCTGTTTTCTTATTATGTCTGCTAACATTGCCGTTAGCCATTTTTCTTGGTTGGAGCACCAGTAACGATTTCTTTTGATGTAAGGCAAATGTTATCTTGGCAAATGCTGGTGACATTTGTGGATTTGATTGTGTTGTATCAAATATTATGACAGCGTGAATCTAGGTTGCATTTTATTCGAACAACGTTGGTGCTAGCAGACACAAAGACTTCGCCAATGATGCAATTTACCAGTAGGCTTTTTGCTGTTGCTATGTAGAGGCGAATCTATTGCGTAGTACCACCTTGCAATGGACTATTCGGTTTAGCTGTTACATTTGCAGAGATCCAATTTGATACTTACTAATGGTCTTCTTGTACATAGGAAGTGCGGTACCTTATGAAGATGTTTATGGGAAGACTTGCCAAGTGGAAGGGTTTCACATGTAGTTAGAGCTTTTGCCCAACAGGTCTTTCCCGAGTGGCTTTTACTGGGACTATGAGCTTTTTGCACAGTGGCGTAGAGGGAGTATTCAAATGAAGCAACATATAACCACTGCAATATCTATCTGGATGATGCTCTAAGAGAGAATTGCTCTACCTATGGTCAATGTTGACAGGTTGCTGTCAGCTTCCAACAGCATGATGTCGTCCAACATATGTTCATGTCTGATATGCTCCATGCAGCATCTGCAAGAGGGTATGTTCATCTGTCAATTAGTTAATGTGTTTAAGGTCAGACAATCATGTTCACCAACACGAATAGTGATTTCTACTTTTTACTGTTGTACACTTATTTGCTTTTCTTTTCGTTGATTCAGGGTTGTGTCTTTTTGCATCATTAAACACTGAACTATTGCCATTCTTCTTTCTGTTGTTGTTTCGCAGGCCTTTTCTTAGTGTTTCATGCTCTTAGATTTTTATAGGATCTATAATTAGGTCTTGTCATCTGCACTTGACAACTCATTATAGTAATAGTTGCCACTTATACGCGTATAGTGCTGTTGCTGCTTTGATGACACTCAATATCTTTGCTTAGTGCGAAATTAATGATTTTGTTTGTGTTCCTGGAACACCAGAGTAACGAAATCATGTAGGTATACTTTCTGTCCCCTCGTGGATCATATGATGAAGCTGAATTTTCAAATATTCATGTAGTGTCTCGAAGCAGGGTATTCCTGCTCGATTTTCTTTTCTATCATAGCACTCTTTTGCTTCCATTGGGACTTTTTTGCGAATACCTGTTCATCATTTCAGTTAAAGTTTTGTCTACTCTGCCAATTTGCATTCTGCGAACTGTTCTTTGGTCAACTTAAAGTCTCTTTTGCAAGCTGAAATTTTCAGTCTTTGGCACAGTTTCATTGCAAGCAGATCCTTGCATTGACACTGCAGCAATGTCTCTAACAATTCTTTAAACTGTTTAAAACTGTTTGCTTTTTCCGACTAAATTTACATGTTTTGATGTTCAGATTCTTTCAATCAGTCTTTCAGGCTTTGTTTTACGTTTTTATGTTGCTCTTGTGGAATCCCACCATCACAGGTCACAAGAGTCTCATTACTTCGTGATTGACTCCTTATTGCTGGAAAAAAGAAAAGAAAAAAAAAAAAAAAAATCTATTATGTTCCTCAGGAAAGAAAATGTCTTTGCAATCTGGGAGAGCGTGGGAAGCTTATATCATTTATCTGTTTGTACCTGAATGTTAAAAGAAATATATAAATAGAGGGCAATTATTTGGGAATAAACATGAAATTGGTCATGTTCAATATTTCCTAAATAACTGTTATTAACAAATTCAAACAAATATACAGACTAACGAATGGAATTTTTAACCATTTTCTGATTTTTTGAGGTCAAAAAGGGAAGCACTACAATCATGGAAAAATTTTATTGGATTTCCCGAATACCCTATAGCTGAAAAACATAGATCGTGCAAGAAAATCGATTTCCGACGAACGGGCTAATATATATATATATTATAATATAATATTATTATATATATATATACTATATATATATATATATATATATATAATTTATATTCTATATATATATATGAGGTATTATATATATATTAATATATATATATAACTATATAAATATATAATTTATATATATATATATATATTATTATAGTATATATATAGTATATCTATATATTTTATATATATTTATATATATATATATATATATATATATATATATACTATATATTATATATATATATATATATATATATATATATATAATTTTATATAAATATAATATATATTATATATATTATATATATATATATATATATATATATATATATATATATATATATAAAGTGTAGAAGGATCAGTTCTTCAATTGCTACTATAAAATTTATGAAAGTGAAAAAAAAAATGAATTTCAAATGTATAAGAAAAATTTTAGAATATTTATTGAATATTTTGCATAATGAAGCCGAATCCCTTGAGTCATTCTACCAAATTTTATCTTTTTTTTAATTTTTTTTATTTTTAGAAAGTTAATCTTACTTTTTACCACTCTTTCTAACATATTAAAAAGAAGAAATATTAAGAAAAAATAAAATGGAACCTCCGTTTTTTTTTTTTATTAAAAATAAATGAAATACTTACTCAAGATCCGTAATGAATATGTGTCATTTTCGATCATTTATTTCCTTAAGTAAATGTAAGATATAGGTATTTTGGTATAAGAATTTTTTTATTTGCAGATAATGGAATTCATTTCCGCCCAAGCTCCATCCTCTTATTTCTCACACTTATAATATATAGTGATAAATAAATATATATCAGTTAAATATTATATATATTATATGAATTATATATTATATATAATATATAGTAATCTGGAGGAGAGTACCGGACACTAAAGGTTATATATTAATCATAGGTCACCACTAACCCCAATATAAAATATACACCCACCCACGCAATAAAAGCCAAATTATATATTGTTATATAGCGAAGGAGTATAAGATAGTAGTAATATATTAATAATCATTATGTAGAGAAGTATTAATATATAATTACGTATAGGTAAATTTAAACTCCATGGCTATATGTTTATATTAAAGTTCGTTTTTTTCTAAACTAGCAGGGTCCTATACCGTAATATAAGACAATTTTTTTAAAGCCTCATGAATGAACTTGGTGGTACCAGCTTATTATTCAAATTATTATTATTATTATTTTTTTTAAATTGGAATTTCATGCATGCTTTTTAAAAATAAATGTTAATTGTGTCTATTTTGAAAAACTTTGTTCATTCCCTAGGTTACTGGTCGGAAAGCAGATGTGATGTTAGCAGCTCATTATGCATCAGAAGCAGCACTAAGAATGATAAAACCCGGAAATCAAAATTATGTTGTAACAGATGTTATAAATAAAATTTCTGAAGAGTTTAAGTGTAAACCTGTTGAAGGCATGCTATCTTTCCAGTTGCAGCAGGGAAGAATTGATGGAGATAAAACTATTATTCAAAATCCAACAGAAGCACAACGCAAAGAAGTCGAAAAATGTGAATTTGAAACCCATGATGTATTTGGCATTGATGTCATTATATCTACAGGCGAAGGCATTGTAATTATATTTTATTTTGTTTTAGTTACATTTTTTAACACCTTTCAAGCTTATATATATATATATATATATATATATATATATATATATATATATATATATATATATATATATATATATATATATATATATATATATATATATATATATATATATATATATATATATATATATATATATATATATATATATGAAAATCTACAACTAAATAACTTAAACATCCTTAAGTGAAGTTGAATTTCTCTATTTTTTGGTTGACTCTTCTAACTATTTAGTTAATTTTTTACTAAAAAGTGAAGCAACACTTCTATTATTATTTTTATGATCATTTTAACTCTTATTTTATTTTATTTTTATATCATTCTGCATTTAGCCTTGAAAATGGGTGTTTTTTAATAACCTGAAACTAGTCAGTTTAAATAAATTTAAAATGTTTAGGATTGTTCTAATTATTTTAGCATATATATATATATATATATATATATATATATATATATATATATATATATATATATATATATATATATATATATATATATATATATATATATATATACATATATATATATATATATATATATATATATATATATATATGTTCTTATCAGATTTCCATTTGTTTTCATTTTATAGCGTTATGACAATTAAAATAATAGTAGCGCAGAGGTTCTTCACCCCGTTTTTCATAAAAATCACAGGATATTCTGTAAATAAAATAATGAAAAATAAAAAAAAGACAAACAGCGGTCTCTTTAGGAAAATAAGTTAGTCTCTCAAAGTTTAAAATTTTCCCATAGGCTTTCTTATAAAAACAATTAGTGGACCTCGTGCTCGTTTTAGGGTCATCCTGGTTCAGGTTATAAGATTTGTTAAGTATACATAGGTTTTCTCTGTGTATACCTAACAAAACATATCATAACCTGAACTAGAGGGCATCTTTTGTGTATACAGAAAAATTATCTAAGTAAAAAGATGCATCTCGCCCGACTATACAAGCCTTGAAAATTTGATGTTTATCGGATTAGTAGAAAAAATATATCAATATTTCACTTTTTCAAACGTTTAATGCCCTATGAAATTTTATTTAGTTGTCATTACGCTATAAAATGAAAACAAATATAAATCTGATAATTACATGAATTTTTTTACATTATTATCCTGTGTGCAATCTGCTCCTGGAGTTTGGTCTGTTCCTCCCGACTCACCCTATATATATATATATATATATATATATATATATATATATATATATATATATATATATATATATATATATATATATATATATATATATATATATATATATATATATATATATAAAAATAATAATAATAATAATAATAATAATAATAATAATAATAATAATAATAATAATAATAATAATAATAATAATAATAATAATAATAATAATAATAATAATAATAATAATAATAATAATAATAATAATAATAATAATAATAATAATAATAATAATAATAATAATAATAATAATAATAATAATAATAATAATAATAATAATAATAATAATAATAATAATAATAATAATAATAATAATAATAATAATAATAATAATAATAATAATAATAATAATAATAATAATAATAATAATAATTTTTATTATTATTATTATTATTATTATTATTATTATTATTATTATTATTATTATTATTATTATTATTATTATTATTAATCCTATCCCAAGATTGGGGATGATGTACATAGCATACACCGGAACAGAAAGTAGCAGAAATACATGATGCAAGTTGATAAGAAAGCCCCCACCCCTTTACCATCCAATTTATACCCCCAAGTGAGAACTCAGCGCAGTCAAAAAACAATCTACCCTGGGTTTTCACGAGACTGCAGTGAACCTTCATTGTGGGGTTTATCCCCTGGGCAAAGCCCACAACCATACTCCCTCTCACAAACTCGCCATTCACTCCTGTTATGCACCTTTCTTCTAGCCTCTGCCAAACACATTCCTCTCCTTCAGGCATTTCTTCCCTGCTCTTAATCCATTTTTTCTTTGGTCTCCCAGCTAGTCGATTCCCAGCACACACCACTCTACATCCGATAACCAAGCGACTATCATCCATCCATTCCATATGACCAAACCATCTCAATGTACTCGTATTTATTCTCTTGTTTATGCCTTTATTCACACCACGCAACTCCCTAATGAGTTCATTCCTCATTTTATCAATTCTTTTCACACTTAACACGGCTCTAAGATTGTCGATCTGAACTCTTTGTACCTTAGTTCTATACCTCTTATTCCAGACCATAGTTTCACTACTATGCATTAACACAGGTAACATACCCTTATGCAAAACCCTGGCGCACTCGAGACTTAGTCCCTTCACATCCACCAAGGATTTAATTGCACCAGCCACCTTCCTACCATTCATAACTTTCCTACTTCATTCTGCACATCTTTTCCCTTTTCATCCAACATAAATTCTAAATATTTAAGCTCAAATAATTGTTCCAGTTGCTCCCCATCTAACATGACTTCACACTGAGGACTCTCCTCACTCACTTCCATAACCTTACTCATATCTATATTGACTTTCAAACTTCTCCTTTTACACACCCTGCCAAACCCCTCTACCAATCCTCTCAAACTCTCTTCAGATTCACCACACAAAACCAAATCATTTATATACAATAAGCATGGCACCCTCCACTCCCTTCCATTCTCCATCATTCTAACTCCTTCAACTAATTCTTTCATAGCCCCATCCATATACAAATTAATTAACCAGTGATGCATAAAACATTCCTGCTTTACTCCGTTATTAATATTAAACCAATCACTTTCGACTTCATTTATTCTTAGACACGTTTCACTATCGTCGTACATATTTTTGATTCCATTTAAAAGCCTACCACCAACATCATATAACACTAACACCTGCCACAGAGCTTCCATATTAATCCTGTGATATGCCTGTTGCAAATCTGTAAAACCTAAATACAATTTATTCTTCTCTCATATTCTCAATCATTTGTTTCAATGTAAAAATATGATCCACACATCCTCTACACTTTCTAAATGCACTTTGTTCTTCACCATTCAGTCCTTCAGTCACTCGATGTACGCTTTCAATCACATTGCAAGCATATATCTTCCCTGCAACACTCAATAAACTAATTCCAATATAGTTCTTTCAGTTCCCCTTAACCTTATATAAGGGTACTATAATGCTCTCCTCCAATCTCTCGGAACTATTCCATCCATAAGCGCTTAATGGTGAGTGGGGAAATGGGATACATAAAAGCTTAGAATTAATGTGTGGGCAAGTGTTGTATGTTATGTGCAACGGCTACCAGACAGGTCCTCCTTTCTTTTATTTCACCACCTCTCTTTCAATTAAAAAAAACTAAATAATACAATAACTTACTGTCTTAATCTTCTGGCCTTTTTCCAACGGTCGGATTCAAATAGATGGACTCCCTGAAGGCCCAAAGATTTTAAACTCCTGACTCCTCCTTCTATGATCCTTGACGTGAAAAAGTGTTGTTTACACACTTTACCCCGAAATTTCTGCTATTTGCCCAAGAATCCAATTTAATCTTTTTATTTCCATTCCGTTATACTTTTTTTTTTAAATTTCCAAATGTCACTGTTTTCTTTTCTATTTTTGTTAAATTATCCCTATTCTCAGGGCTGTTGATAAACCTTTTTACTTTTTACATTTTATTTTGGTAATGTGCAAAATAATTTTTTATACTTTTATTTACCGAAAGGCACTATTTTATCTAATAAACCCTTAGTCATGCTTTAATATGTATTCTCTTAACTATTGTATTCCCGGAACCTTTTATTTACAAAACGCGATACATATATAATTAACCTCTCGTCATGCACATAACTTTCTTTTCTTAACTATTTGTTTCTGGATTCCACCACCGCCATAAATTTTTTCCAATACTGGTCTTACAACTTAGATCTTATCTTTTACCTCTTATTCTATTCCTTATCCGATATCATGCTTTAGTTTGCATGCTGCGTGTGGGAAACAAGAGTGGATGAATATAAGAAGTGGGGTTTAGAAATTATGTTTAATTGTGAGGTTAGTATGGAAGAAGAAAGGTGAGTGAAAAATTTACAGCTATAATCAAAATTACTCTTATCTTAGTTTGACTTCTCTCTGTGAGAGTCTTCTCCTTAAAACTGGATGAGTTACAACACGTTGACCTTCAAACTATAAAAACATGCGTGCACAAAAGTCTTCAGCTGTGGTGCCCATTAAAGTATTGCAGCCAAAAGCAAAGCACAAAAAAAAAAAAAAATAAAGCAAAATCTTGTAAACAATTCCAACTGAAGATCTTTCTGCAATCCTGGCTTCTGGATAATGCCAAACGCAAAAAAAAGGCCAAAACAAAACCAAGAACAAAAGCCCTGGAAAGAATATACATTGAATTAATGCAATGTATATGTCTTGCAAGGTGAATTAAATTATTTAAAAAAAACATTTACTACTCCTTCAGATTTTCATAATTATTTGAATAATTTATGATTATTGCAATTATTTCCTTAATTCGGGTATGACTTACTTTTATAATCTAATATTCAAAATAGGAAGTTTTAATTTATTATATTTAATCATTTAAAAACTTCCATTCATTCACCCTTTAATTCAATTAAATATAAACTGCCAAATATCTATTAATGAGGGTTTTGTGGTATATTCATATAGATTCCTCTCTACAGTTTCCGAAACTGTTTTTTGGATAGATGTAATTCTTCCAGATACTTTCAAATATAATCTTCCAGAGATACTTTTAAATATAATTTTTATTTTCCTCTAAAATGATTCCTACTGTTTTCCAAAATTATTGATTAGATGTTTAAACATATACTAATATTTATAAATAATCTCATGAGCTCTGGAATTGGAAAAAGACTTAGAGTTTATGAAGTATTACTTATAAATAAAGACTATACAAACAAGAAATAATTTATTGAGAAAAGTCTCGAATCTCGAAACTAAATCCTTGTTTACTTGTTGTAGTAAGTTAAGGACTCTTATTCCTTCCTTTCCAATTTACGAATCAATTCCACCTAACACTAATAATTACTCAATTACAAGGAAGGCGACTCAGTCTCACTTTCAACGCTTTGTTACACAACTTCCAAATCCATTCAATTCTTGATATATATACCGGTATATATATATATATATATATATATATATATATATATATATATATATATATATATATATATATATATATATATATATATATATATATATATATATATATATATATATATATATATATATATATATATATATATATATATATATATATATTGATTAAATGCTATCGAATAAGCTAATCCTTTGTTATTAGAAATTAAACGATGTGGAAATATAATTACCTCTTTGATTATATTATCTGCTTCTGAACATCTTTTCTTATAAGTTGGCTGATGGTATATGCAACAAAGACGTCTGTAAGGTTTTACTTTAAAAAATTTCTCGAGTATGTGTGTATTGTGAAGTTCTGTACCTTATTGGTGCTGGATACCTTTGTATTCGATTTTTTTCTTCTTCTGCCTCTTCTTCTTCTTCTATGGTGTTTTGTATTCTCTCTCTTGTTCTTATACTTATGTATTCTTTATCCTATTCTTATCTCATTATATATCATTTAAATATTAAATACAAATTTTATAATATTACCTTCTTTCCAATACTATGATCTAATACCTATGAAACAAAGAAATGCATTAAACTGTTCAAATATATATATATATATATATATATATATATATATATATATATATGTAAAAATATGTATATATATATATATATATATATATATATATATATATATATATATATATATATATATATATATATATATATATATATATATATATATATATATATATATATATATATATATATATATATATATATATATATATATATATATATATTGCTGATGCACCGATACCATGGTATTGGTCGATATTTAGATGTATCAGTATCCAGTACTCTCAAAGAATTACTGATACAATACATCAAATATCGACCAATACCATGGTATCGGTGACATCAGAATATATATATATATATATATACCGTATATACTATGTATATATATATATATATATATATATATATATATATATATATATATATATATATATATATATATATATATATATATATATATATATATATATATATATATATATATATATATATATCAAGAATTGAATGGATTTGGAAGTTGTGTAGCGAAGCACTTATGGATGGAATAGTTCCGAGAGATTGGAGGAGAGCAGTAATAGTACCCTTATATAAGAATAAGGGGAACTGTAGGAACTATATTGGAATTAGTTTATAGAGTGTTGTAGGGAAGATATATGCTTGTATTGTGGTTGAAAGAGTACGTCGAGTGACTGAAGGACTGATTGGTGAAGAACATGGTGCATTTAGAAGTTGTAGAGGATGTTTGGATCATATTTTTACATTGAAACAAATGATTGAGAATATGAGAGAAGAAGAAGAAGAAGAATAAAATGTATTTAGCTTTTATGAATTTGCAACAGGCATATCACAGGATTAATATGGAAGCTATGTGGCAGGTGTTAGTGATATATGGTGTTGGTGGTAGGCTTTTAAATGGAATCAAAAATATGTATGATGATAGTGAAGCGTGTGTAAAAATAAATGAAGTCAAAAGTGATTGGTTTAATATTAATAATGGAGTGAGGCATGAATGTTTTATGCATCACTGGTTAATTAGTTTGTATATGGATGGGGTTATGAAAGAATTAGAGGTGGGGTGGCAGGGAAAGGTGTTAGAATGATGGAGAATGTAAGGGAGTTGAGGCTGCCATTCTTATTGTATGCGGATGATTTGGTTTTGTGTGGTCAATCTGCAGAAAGTTTGAGAGGATTGGTAGAAGGGTTGGACAGGGTGTTCAATAGGAGGGGTTTGAAAGTAAATGTAGATGGAGTAAGGTTATGGTAGTGAATGAGGAGAGTCCTCAGTGTGAAGTCATGTTAGATGGTGAGCAACTGGAACAATTATCTGAGTTTAAATATTTAGGATATATGTTGGATGAAAAGGGAACAGATAATGCAGAATGAAGTAGGAAATTGTGAATGATAGGAAGGTAGCTGGTGCAATTAAATTTTTGGTGGATGTGAAGGGACTAAGTCTTAAGTGCGCTAGGGTTTTGCATAATGTTAATGCATAGTAGTGAAACTATTATCTGAAATAATAGGTATAGATCTAAGGTACAAAGTGTTAAAATCGACAATCTTAGAGGCGTGTTAGGTGTTAGAAGAATTGATAAAATGAGGAATGAACGCATTAAGAAGTTGTTTGGTGTGAAGAATGGCGTAAATAAGAGAATAAACGAGCTTACATTGAGATGGTCTTGTCATATGGAATGGATGGGTGATAGTTGGTTGGTTAAGCGGATGTGTAGTGATGTGTGCTGGGAATCGACTGGCTGGGAATTGACTGGCTGGTTGACAGAAGAAAAAGTGGAATAAGTCAGTGAAGGAATGCCTGAAGGAGAGTAATATGTTTGGCAGAGACGAGAAGAAAGGTGTATAACAGAAGTGAATGATTGGGTTTTGGGAGTATCAGGGTACCAGCAAAAATTTCTTTATTTGGTAGTGGAATCAGTATGGAAAAAATTGTGGGTACTTGTATCATATCGGACTAAAATTTTGGTATTGGTGCAATATATATATATATATATATATATATATATATATATATATATATATATATATATATATATTTATGTTTGTTTTTATATATATATATATATATATATATATATATATATATATATATATATATATATATATATATATATATATATAATTTTTTTTTTTTAAAGATTTCTATGGATGCTTTAGGTTTGATGTAGATTTTTACTAGCTTCCCTAAATTTTCACTTGTTCATTCCAACCCTTTTTCTCTGTTTTAATAAAAAAAAAAAAATTAGAATAATAACGTTATTGATTTTTACCCTTTTGAATTTGACACTTGCTGATTATTTAGTATCAAAAAGTATAAATGAATTTTATTTATTTTCTTTTTTGCAGGGTAGGGAAATGGAATCGAGGGTAACAATTTACAGGAAAACAGATGAAGTTTATAGTTTAAAACTCAAAGCATCAAAAGAATTTTATTCAAAGGTAAATGATTGTTTAAAAAAAATGGAATATTATATATATATATATATATATATATATATATATA
>JABUQX010034567.1:42500-50000 GCA_015478945.1 Trachelipus rathkii | reverse complement strand
CAAACATTCGTCTACTGACTCAATTCGCCACTTTCTTCGTCTCTCAACGTCGGTTTTCCCCCCACCTCCCCACCATACAGTCGCTTAACCAAGCCGCTATCATTCATTCCTCTCCACTGACCAAAGTAACATCTCAACATACTTTTATTATTCTCTCGTTTACGCTTCTTTCTCACACCGCACACAACACTCTATATACGTTCGTTATTTCTCATTATTATCTATTTCTCACACCTTAGCCACGCCTAAGGATTGTCTCCGATCTGAATCACTGAACTTTAGGACTATACTTCTATTGCCAGACATAAGTTCGCTTACTTACAATAACACAGGGTAACAGCATACCTCATGCAGACCTAGCGCACATCCAACTTAGTCGCTTTTACATTCACTCAACGATTTAATTGCAGCATGCACCTTCCCTAGCATTCACAACTTTCTACTATCACTCCTGCATCATCTGCATATGCAAGCTTTATAATAATACCCCCAAAAAAAATTAAAAAAATTTTTTTTAAATCAGACACTGTGTTTTCCAGGCTGGTACCGATCTAAAACATAACTCCACATGAGGGCTGGTTAACCCTACTCCAACTCATGTAACCTTAACTCTTATCTAAGCTAAGTACTTCAGGCTTCCTTACAATGACTGCCAGAATCTGTCTACCTATTCTCAAAGTCTCTTCAGATTCACCCACACAAAACCAAATCATGCGCATATAATAATAGGCATCCTTCACTCATCTCCATTGCTCTGATGATTCTAACACCATTTCCTGCCACCCGCACCTCTAATCTTTCAGTAATCCCATTCATTATGACAATTGTAATAACAAGGAGACAGAAACAATCTGTCTTCAACTCCGTCATTTATACTAAAGCCATCAGCTTTGACCACCCATTTAGTCTCTCATTACACATGCTCATATCCTCATACATACTTTTGGATTCATCAGAAGCCTACACAACACATATAATTCAACTAACACCTGGCATAGAGCCTCCCTATTAATCCTATAATTACGCCTGTTCATCGCATAAAACTAAATAAATTTTATTCTTTTCCCTTCAATTTTCTCATCATTTGTTTCCTGTAAGATTTGATCACACCATTCCTCTCCACTCCTAAACCACCCTTGTTCTTACGCTAATAGTCCTTCAGTCAACGTCGACGCACTTTTCGACTAAAAAAAATCCAGCATATATCTTCTAAACACTCTTATAAAACTTATTCCCCTATGTTTTCTACAGTTCCCTTTTCTCCCCTTACCTTATAGAGTGTACATACAGCTCCGCCCAACCTTGATACTTACCCTCCATAAAGCCTTTATTACACCACTCCAAATCAATCAAGTCACCATCTTCGCGTCTTCCTTGATTCATTTCAGCGCAGTAATTTCATCTATATCTGCTAGATTTCGATTTTTCAACTTTCTTCACTCTATTCCCATTACACCTCTCCTTAGTAATTACCTCTCCAAAAAGTAGTTAATAGTATTCTTCCTGGTGACGAATCAAAACCCAGTCGACAGCCCCATTCATGTCACATGTTTCATTACTGCCAAATATGCAGATTTTCCGTCAGTAGTTCTTCACAACTTCCCATCATCGCGCCATTTCATCAGTTACAATAGCACATCCCTATTCTTATTCTGAAGGCCGGTTCTTTATTAATTCTACATTTCGCCGCTTCTTCCAGAAAGCTTCCTATTCCCATGTAAGTCGCCATTCAGTTCTCCTTCCAAACTGTTCATTTACGTCTTGTTTTCTCCTACGTATGCACCTTTAGTATTTCTTTTTCTCCTTATATATCACCAAGTATCTTTTCTTTTGAAACTTTCATCATTGGCTTTTAGTACATTCAACCACGCTCTTTTTTTACTTTTAACCATCTTTCTATGACCTTCTTCATTACACAGTTTCACGCTGTTACCCTCATTCTTGATTCTATTTAGCACATCCACCCAACTTCCTTGCACTACTAACAATTCGCTTTCCTTTCCAATTGTCCCCCAGAATTCTGTTCAGTATGTACTTGTTCACATTCACCTCGATTTACTAGCCGAGCCGCTCATAACATAATTAGCTTAAATGTCTTGTTCACTAAACTCCACTCTGTATTTATACGTAATTTCCTTTAGTATCACCTCCTCTCCATCCAGACCCACTAGAATTATTTTACAATAGGCTGGGGGGGAGAATAACATAATGATCTCCGAATAATCATACCTAACCGTCTCATGATTTAATCCCCAACAATACTTCCAGCATCGTCCTTCTTCAAACCAACCATAATATATATATATATATATATATATATTTATCATATATATTATATATATAAATTATATATATAATATATATATATATATATATATTAGTATATATAAATAATATATTAATATATATATATAAATATTATATATATATATATATATAATATTATAACTATATTATATATTATATATATATATATATATATATATATCTATATATCATAATATATGTATATATATTATATATTCTATATAATATATATTTATTATATATAATATATATATATATATATATATATATATATAATATAATTAGGTATATATATACTATATATTGTATTTACTATATATGAATTATTATATATATATTATACTAAGTATAATATTATAATATAATAGTATATATTATATATATATATATATATACCATTTTATATTTTTATATATATATATATATTAACATACTATATATATACTATATATATATATATATATATATATATATAGTATATATATATATTAAATATATATACTATATATTTAATACTATAATACATATATATATAGGACATTCCATTTTCAGAATTTTATCTGGAGGATGGTATAAACTTTGACATAATATTTAGATTTATAGATAAATCTATCTATAATCAAGCAATTTATTATCTATTATCTACATGTTATTAATTACTAATCACTACTAATAATAATAACTATAATGATAAATAATAAGCCGAGATAACAGGACAATGCTTTTAATCTCCGA
Source organism: Trachelipus rathkii (assembly GCA_015478945.1). NCBI lineage: Eukaryota > Metazoa > Arthropoda > Malacostraca > Isopoda > Trachelipodidae > Trachelipus > Trachelipus rathkii. The sequence goes on along the minus strand of JABUQX010034567.1, from coordinate 46,958 downwards.
ACAGAAAGTAAAATTTCATATTTTTATTTATTATGATAGTTTTTTATATTAATAATTTTACAATTTTTAAGGTTGAAATTTTTGTTTTTTAATAGAATTAAAAATAACTAAAAAATATATTTTTAACATTAAAAAAATTAAAACATTGTGAATTTTTGCTTAACTATTATTAAAAGAAAAGTGCTCGAAAAATTAAAGCAATTATATTCCGCAAAGAGAGGGGTCTTTCTGCTGCAATTATAATAGCTTTATTAATTTTGTTTAATTAAGAAATGTAAATAAAAAATCAATACACAAAGAAAGATGTAAAAAAGCTGATTAACCATAATGTTGAGAGTACTTCGCTTAAGTTCATCGAAGAACAATCGAAATGAGAGAAAATTAGTGCTTAATTAAAATTTAATTCCCTTCAATTTGGAGAGTTTAAGATATATTAAATTATATATAATATAACTATATATATATATTATAATATATATATATAATATATATATATTATATAATATAATATATATATTTATATAGTATATTATATATATATCATTTATAATCTTTTATTCACCCATATGATACATATTTTTTACTGAATTTATTTTATTTTTATTACCATATGCTCTGCAATCCTGAGGTAATTGGTCAGGGAAAATATTTGTATGGGTTGCTGACGCAAGTGGATAGGTCAGGAATTTTAGCCTCGATAGCAAGCCTACTTTCAGAGCGAAGTAGTCGAATGCTGCACGTAAGGCGTGGTTCGCATCGGTGTAACCGCGCGGTTCCAATGCGAGAAGCCGTGAGAAGAGTGATTTCTTTGTGAATAGACGTGTTTTGTTGTAGTTGTTTTGCTATGTTTGTGATGTGTGTGTATTGAGATTAGTTGTTAATACACTATGCCGTAAACTGCAATACGTAATATTGCAGAAAATCTTCTACTACGACAAATTTTTTGTGTCGTCACCGAGATGCGACCTAGAACTTCGAACCATAACTTGAGAGGGAATGCCTGTTCTAAGGCGAGCCAACAAGGCTCCCTTAACCCCTGAGCTCAATATATATTTATTTAATAATATATTAATATATATTATATATATATATTATACTATATATATATATAGTACTATATATTATATATGATATATATATATATATATATATATTATATATATTATATATAATATATTATATATATATATATATATATATATATATATATAAATTTATATATATATTAATATATATAATATATTTTAAATATATATATATAATAATATATATATATATTATATAGTTATATATATATATGTGATATAATTATATAGTATATATATTATATTATAGGTATATATATGAGTATATATTATATTATATATAGTATATATAGTATATATATAACACTCTACGGCTTATGGAGTGTTCGGGGTACAGTCCATGAATTTCATTGTCAAGGCTTGATAGTTTCCCCTCTGGCTCTCATATCAACGTTCTTCTTAACTGAAGTAGACTTCCATCATGTACACAACAAATACACCACATCACACACACACACACACACACACACAAAAACACTATTAAAAACAACATTTTGTTATATCCTCGGTGTTTTATGGGAGAAGGAATTTTCCGCTTAGCGTACGTTTGCGTGTCGTGGAGGCGATTTAAAGAACGAATTGGGTGGGAGTAGGATGGGCCAGGAAGCTAATGTCAGTTGCCTCAGACTGGTCATAGACAGGTAAATTGTGATTCGTATTTTTTCGCGAACTGTTTGAAGATGTCTGGTAAATGGAGATGTCTTAGATGGAGAGAAGATTGAGAGATAATGAGTTTAATTTAGTAAAGTAAATTTGATTTTGGAATTGTTGTGACTGATAAAATCGCCGAATGGTGGTTGGGGTGAAATTTTGTTGTGCTGGTTTGGTATAGATTGCGGAGAGGGGGAGAGAAGAATGTTTGCGTTTGTAATGATTGATTGGGCAGCAAGAGCTATGATGGATTTTTGTTTGTGTGAGAACATAAGGAATTTACTAATGGGCTTAAATTTAAGTTTGAGAGGTCAGGTATATTGTGTTGTAGCATATGGTCATCTGAGGTGAAAAGAAGAAATAGAGCATTGACGTGATACTGAAGTGATATTGTTGTAAGACGGGGTGATTGGTGCTTCTAGATGATTGTGTTGGGCTTATCCTTGAATTGTGTTGGATAGAATTGATCGAAAGTGACTATTGGTATGAGCAGGGTGCCTTTGGGTATGGGGAATGGTAGGTAAGGAGATTGATTTCTGTGAGGTTATCGGTGTTCATGATGTAGAAGTAATTACTATTCTTTGAAACATGTGAGTATCTAAAGTAAATATCGAAGGTGGTGTAGGTAGAGATGGTATTGTAGTGAATAATATGTATTGATTTTGTGGTTGGTGAGTAAGATGTTTGATAGTACGTGAGAATGTGTAAATGAAAGTGAATTAGGTTATATGTTTGTTCATCATGAATGTTGTTTTTATTATTCTTAATATTTTTGTGTATTCTTTACATTGTCAAGGCAGTGAGGAAAAAAATGAATGAATTTTTCTTTTTAAAAAGTGTCATGTAATTGTCTTTCCATTCCGAATTGTAAAGGCTTAAATATCTATTTATTAACTATAGTCTGGAAATGTGAATAAGTCATTATAAATGAAGGAATATATTTCCCATGCGTGAATACCACCCTCTGTTCTTTAAAATTGGGAGTAAGAATGTCAGTAGTGAGTGGTGGAATGAAGAGGTGATGCAAGAGATTAAAATTAAAAAGAGGCTAGGTTCCATGTGCTAAAGCCGATGATGAGATTCCGGAAAAATTGTATGAAAGTATAGAAGGAAGAAGAAAGGTAGATTAAAAGTTGCATACTTAGGAGAGAAAAAGATGTAAATTAATAGTTTGGAAGGAGAACGAATAGAGACTTACAAATAATGTGATGCTGTTCTGGATGGAAGTACGCAATATTAAGAAAGATTAAGGGGAATTTTAAAGTGGACACGAGGAGAGTGTGGATTGAACGCTTCGAAAATCTGCATAACGTTGGCAGTATGAAAATGTGAAAGTGAATATGTGTAGATTTGATGAGTCGTAAGAAGAGGTAGGTTATTTGGGGTGATTGGAATAAGTTAGTAAAAGAAGTTGAGAAAGTCGAAAGAATGGTAAAATCAGCAGGTATTGGGGAAATTACTAACTGAGTGACAATGAAATGGAAGTGAGATTGTGATTGATTGGATATGGAAGTCATTTGAACTGAACTGAATCAAAGGAGATTTTACTCTCCATCAGCGGGATTCGAACATTGGCTCCGCGTCGCAGAGTTAAGCACTAAAGCGAGCTTTATCCACTAAGCCATCCCGTCCCCAAAAAAGACGATCAAGATAATTTTAAAAGATCCGTTTTCTCATCATATTTGCTGAGCTACTCAACAAAGCGTTTGTATAGGTTATAGTTCGAAGGATTAGATAAAAAGAGCAGATAATATACCATTAATATAATGTAAAGGTTATTATACGGAAACTGTAGAAAATATAGGAAATTAGTTTTTTAGTGTTAGGGAAGATATGCTGGTGTTTTTGGTTGAAAGAGTGCATCGAAGGACCTTGGGGCTGATTGTTGAAGAACAGGTGCATTTAGAAGTGGTGGAGGATCTGTAGATCAAGATTTTACATTAAAGCCAAATACGCGAGAAAATGAAAAAATGAAGAGTAAATTTGTATTGAGTGTTTTATTGGAGTTGGCAAATTCCGTGATGGGGGATTAAAAGGAAGCCCTTTGACAAATATTAGTAAAATTTGGTGTTGTGGGTAGGCTTCTAAATGGAATCAAGAGTATGTGTATTTAGATAGTGAAGCGTGTTTTAAGAAATAAATGCACTACGATAGAGAATGTGATGGTTTACTAATTATTGGTGGAAGTGAAGCAGGGGATAGTGTTATGTCTCATGACCTTATAATTTGTATATAGATGGGGAATAGATGAAGGATGCAGTCTGTTGTGAGTGACTATTTAATTGAGGCCATATTCAAAGTGTGAAGAAAATTGGGATTAAAGAGAATGAACGTGTTAACGGAGTTTTGGTTGTATGAAGAAAGGCGTGAAATGAGAAGGAATATATGAGAGTGTATGTATATGAGGTATTTGGTCATATTTAGAAAGGATAGATGATAGTTTTGTTGGTTAAGAAGGATGTGAATAGTATAATGGGTTGAGTTCTAGACAGGGAAATCGACGGGGCTGGGAGACCCGAAGAAAGAGGTGGATTGAGTCAGTGAAGAATTGTCCTGAAGGAAATTAATGAAAGTGTTAGGAAGGCAAGAAGAATGGACAGGTAATAGTAGTGAATGACGGGGATTAATCTTCTGCGGAGAGATTACACACGGGAGGGGGTCTGTTGTGGCTAGATTGTTGAAACCTAGAGTAGAATTGGGGGGCCTTCCTTTCCGCTTAGGT